>ML327874.1:0-38012 GCA_005239505.1 Nicotiana paniculata | reverse complement strand
TTCCTATATTACTTGTCGACCACGTACACTTGCGTGTGCATTGGGAAATCAACCAACACACACCTAGGAAGGTAACCTAATGTACCACATGACATGTTAGGAATGCACCCCTGTGATGACTTAGCTAATGTAGTTCTACCAGCCATGTTCATGAATTTGGTTTTCCAACCAGCTAGCTTAGTTTGCTTGCTATCTATGATGAACTGGAAATCTCTATAGGGTGGCCTTTTATGGAAAATTGGAAAGCCTAAGTATTTCGTAAAGGAAGATTTAGGATTGATATTCTGAGTCCTTGCTAATCTATCTATGGTATCGTGGTGGTAGTTATTGGAGAAGACAACTTTGGACTTTATGGTATTGACCTTTTGGCCAGATAGCCAACTAAAATGGTACAGATTATCCAAGATTATGGCACAAGTCTTGGTGTTTGCCCTAGAAAACAGAGTTAGGTCATCATAAAAGAATAGGTGTGAGATTTTTATGGGAAACCAACCCCCATTGATGCACCTGAGTCTCAATGCTCCTTGATAACCTTTCCATACAAATTATGAAAATGTAAGGTGACATAAGGTCTCCGTGTCTGATACCCCTCCTAGCCAGGAAGAAATCAGTCCTACCCCTTTTTACCAGGACAGAAATAGAGCTTGAAGAAATGCAAACATGATTAATTTGGTCATATTGTGGGGAAAGCCAAAGGTCACCAAGGTGTCTCTGATGAAGGACCATTATAGTCTGTCAAATGCCTTTTCTAGGTCAATTTTGAGGACCATGTTAGCATTTTTCCCTTTCATCTTGGTAAAGTGACTAATGTATTCCTGAAATATGATGGCATTATCACTAGCCCTTCTGTTGGACAGGAAACTGGCCTGACTTGGGCCAATGATGGAAGGACTAGCTTGATTCTATTGACAATTATTTTGGTAATCAGCTTGTACATAGTGTTGCATCGCCCAATAGGTCTGAAATTCTTAAGGATTGTGGCATTGGAACACTTAGGAATCAGGCATAGGTAGATTATATTAACTTCAGACTTCATTTCTAGGGTGTTAAAGTCCTGGTTACAGAACTGAGACAACTCTACGGGATAATCCAGTAACGTTGCTAAAAGAGGGGGTGCAGACCATCAGGTCCAAGGGCCTTAGTAGGTTTGAAAGAGAACATGGCCACCTTTATTTCACTACTCCTTAGGGGAGCACTCAGAGTTGTTTTCTCCATATTGGACAGAGTGTAGCCATCATAGACTATGCTTTTCCAAGGAGTGGGGGAGTCTGGGTGTTCTGTGTTGAACAGCTTGGAGTAGTAGTGGTAAATGGTGTTCTAGATTTTCTGTTCCCCCTCAATCCAGTTCCCTATTTCATCATGCAAGGCCATTATTTTGTTCATTCTCCTCATATTGAGGGTTAAAGTATGGAAGATTTAGTATTAGAATCACCCTCCATCAGTCAGTTGATCCTAGACTTAGTTTTCCAAAAGACATCTTAATATTTGAGAATAGAGGAGTATTCCTTCAGAAGTTGGCACTCTAGGTTCTGGAGAAAGGTGATGAAAGGGTAGGTATTATACTTATAGATACCCCCAAGTCTAGTCATAATGTGCTTCTTCTTATGAAATATATTACCAAACAGAGTCATGTTCCAGGTCATCACCTGGGCCTGGAACTAGTCATTGCCTCTTTTAAGGCTATCACACCCTTCATAAGCCCACTGAACAATGTTGGTTAAGGATGGATGACTACACCACATGGGTTCAAACCTAAAAGGTTTGGAGATTTTATTGAGAGCATAGGGCCACAAGTTGATCGGCATAGGGCAGTGATCAGAGTGTGTTCTAGGGAGGTGGCTGACATTACTGGAAGGGTAATCCAATATCCATTCATCATTAGCAAAGCACCTATCTAGTCTTTCAAAAAATTAACTGACTCCTATATCTCATGTTAGCCAAGTATATTTACTCCCCTTAAAACCTAAGTCATTGAGCTTATAGTGGTTCAGGCAGTGCCAGAACAAGTGAGCTCTTGGGGTAGAGATGTAATTTCCCCCTGTTTATCACTCTCCCTTAAGACCTCATTGAAGTCCCCCTACTAGCTAGCTCTCCTTGTAACCATCAGAGATAGTTTAAAGCTGATACCATAGGGCCTTTCTGTTAGCATAAGTGTTGCTGGCATAAATAGCAGTGAAATCCAAGGGGTGGAAGGGGGAGTTACCTTGACCATGAAACTGATGCCCTGGGGAGTGGTGGAGACTTCATCAATCTTTATCATGTCATCTTTCCAAATAATGACAGTGCCTCCTGACAGGCCTACGGCTGGGTTTTGAATTTTCCCTGTGAATCCCAACTCCTGAATGAGGTGTTTGTGCTCAGCCATCCTTGTTTCCAAGAGGACCAGCATGGTCGGCTTGTGCAGCTTAACCATATCTTCACAATGTCTCCTAAATTCCCCATTGTTATACCCCCCCCCCAGCATTTCAATTTATGAAATTCATCAGTAACCTTGGGTTAGTTTGTGTCTTCCTTTTCAGGCATTTGGATTTCCCCTTCACTGATGGGCTCTCTAGGTTCTCCATCCCCTAACGATTCTGACGAGTTAACTAGGCCATTACTGGTTTTAGGTTCACAGCTGAGCCTCTTGAGTTTGGATCTAAGTTGGATCATAGGCTTACTCCACACATTACCACACTTCTTGGGCATAGTACGATAAACATTTCTCCCCCAAGCCGTCTGAACTCTATTGTTTCCTTCTGATGTGGAAGCATCACTTTGGTCTTTGGCATTCCCAGCCTTGCTATCATTTCGTCTAATTCTATGTTGGTGGCTTCTAGGTGCTCGTGGATATTTTCTAACCCTATCTTTGGAGATGGGGTCCTTGTCCTCACTGGTGTCCATGGGGAGAAGGGTGGGTTGTGGATCCCTTCCCATGGAGAGACTAATGGGAAGAAGGGGAGGGTGTGGATTATTTGTTGCATTAGAAGACTCAACTGATATGTTGTCATTGTTTGCTGACTCAGTCCAAATTGATCATGCAGAGAGTTTCCAACCATAGTTGGTGCCCACAATTCAGCAGGGCATGGTTCAGGCTAGTTGTGACCAGTTTGGCCAAGTAATGGGGGTTTTGAATTACCACCGAGATGGGTATTGATAATAGGCTAGATTCACGTAGTTTAGCATCTATTTATACTCCAACTTCATTATGCTTCACTGTCTTAGGAATGTTAAATGATGTTATAATGGCTCTAATTGTGGATTTTAGGTTTCGCAGGAGCAAAGTGTGCTTATGAGGACCTAGGATGGTTTTTGGAGCCAAATTGAAGTAGAAAGGCCCCTTGGAGTTTCTAGCGTGTGAAAAGAAGGAAGAAAATCGCTAAGGCAGACTACTAGTCCACTAGTGTGGCCATAGCGGGGCCGCGCTAGTCCAGGTGTTTGAGGCAGAATAAAGTCCCATTAGCGCAGACTTAGCGCGCCTAGTAGCGCGACCGCACTAGCCCAGCAATCAGAGGCAGTACACTTAGCCATTAGCGCGGCTAGTAGCGCGTTCACTAGCCCGGTCGCGCTAGTCCAGTTCGCACACATTATTTTTCAGGGGTAAAATTGGAAGCTTGGGACAATTCCACTTAACCTATATAAGGTTCTACTCGCCCAAAAGAGAGGATTATCAAGGTTTAAAGTCTTATTCAAGGCAAAGAGAGGCAAGAGGCAAGGAGGACAATTGGGCACCAAATCTTATGTTTCTTCCTTGTGTTTTTACCATTATTGATGAATTCTTGTCTTGTTGTTTTTAGCACAATTATGAGTAGCTAACTTATTTAGTCTAAAGTTTTGGTGGAACCTGTTGAGGATGAATATCTTGTTAAGTTTGCTTGGTTTTAATCTTTATTTGTTCAACTAAGTTCTTGTTGTAGTTGATTGAAGGGCCCTCAATTAGCTGTGTCTATTTAGTGTGTATCTACTCGGGAGAGAGTGCATATTTAGGTAGTTTTTGAGCAACACCACTCCCAAAATATAGGAGGAATTCATAACCGAGGGTTTAAAGGTTGGATTAGGGATAACGATACCTTGGGTGCAATATAAAGTGAGCTATAATAAAATATAGCTAGCGTAACTCGGGAGAGATTACGATAACAAGAGTGCTCATGATTGATAGAGATAATTAGGCCAAACTGTAAGAAATATACAAGAAGGGATTCCATTAACAGGGGAAACCATAACCTTAGATCTTTCTCGTATTTGTTTACAACCCAGCAATAGTTATATTCTAGTTTAATTAATTTCATTCAGTTTTAGTTAGTAGAAACATCAACAATTTTTATTCATAATCTTTGGAAGTTGAGTATGAAGAATCGAGTGAGTCTGACACCGGTAATTAATAGGTTAATTCCTTGTGGGATTCGACTCTGGGCGAAATACACAGATTATATTTGCAACGTCCGCTTAGTCCTTTTTATAAGGCATAGTTGGGCTTGATCAAATTTTGGCGCCGTTTCCGAGGAATTAACAGTGTTATCAATTACAGTTGGAAGAAATACAAAATGCTTAAGTGTAGTCAATTTTCTTCAATTTTCATCGATACATTGAAATTTTAACGTTTGCTAACTTGGTTGTATAGGTGCATGCCTAGAAACTTATCGAGAACTGGTAAAGTATTTGAAGCCTTATCAGAACCCGAAAATTTTTTCAAGGCCTTGAACCAGGCCAACCGGAAAAGCAAACAACAACCATCAATTGAACAACTTGAACCCGACATGGAAAATCTAAACAACAGGAATAACAATGGGGAAGACATGGTTGACCCAGTTGCACAGATAGTGGCACCTCTTGTGCCAGAGGCTCCTTTATATGACTAGGCACAACCCACGGCGAAGAATTTGGCCACTGCGTTAGTAGTCCCCCAAATACAGGCTGAGCCCTTTCAGATTACAAACAATATGTTGCACTTGCTGCAGAACAAGGGACTTTTTTGGGGTCATACATTGAGGATCCCCAACAGTATTTTGAAGAATTTCCTGTCAACTTGCAAAACTCAGAGGCAGCCAAACGTCACTCAGGAAGCAATAAAACTGTTGTTTCCATTCTCGGTGACAGAAGCAGCCCAGACTTGGCTAAACTCGCTCCCCATTAATTCCATTACCACATGGGAGGAGTTAGTTAAGTAGTTCGTGAAAAAATTCCATCCACCCAACAAGACAGCTCAACAAATTGATGAAATCTTTAGCTTCAGACAGAAGCCAACGGAAATATTGCAGGAAACATGGGAACGATTTAAAGGAATGTTGGTTATCTGTCCGCACCATGGTATTCCAGAGCAGATGTTGGGGCAGCATTTCTATATGGGTCTGGCGGATAGTGTAAAGGCAAATGTAGATTCTTCAGCTGGTGGAGCGTTCTTGAGCAAACATGGATAGGAAGACAAATCCTGCTTGATAAAATGGCGCAAAATTTGGGGTGGACAACCAGGAATGCACCCATTACTTCAGTAGTTCACTCAGTGGCCTTAGATGTATCCAACACTCTTGGAGAAAATATGGCCACCTTGATGACACAGATGAGCATACTCACCAAAAAGGTGGAGGAGTCAGGGCAAAAGCAGCAGATACATATTGTGGATACAACCAATAGGGGCTAATGCACATCTTGAATTAGTCATCCACTTGGTAATCAGTATCACTACCCTAAAATATGAACTATGTGTCGAATTATGGGGGACAGCGACATGGTGGACAGAATTGGGGCCAGCAAAATCAACCATACAGGCCAGTTCAGCAACAGCACAATAGCGGAAACATGAGAGCCATGCGAACTCATGGTAATGTGGCGCCTTACCAAAGGCCACAGGGGTACAATAATCAGAATCAGAATCAGCAACAGGCTTATCACCCCCCTCAGCAACAACATGGTGGGAGATAGGAAGATGGGTTTTCCATACTTGAAGCAATGATGCAGCAGGTTATTGGGTCAACTGCAAAATAAGTGAGAGAGTAGATGCACATGAGTCAACTATTTAAAATATTGAAGTGCAAATGGGCCAGATCTCGATGTCTTTGAATAATCATCCTCTTGGGACATTGCCTGCAGACACTCAGGTAAATCCTAAAGATCAGGGTCCAAAGCAGCTGATAGCGGTGAGTCTACGAAATGGCAGGGACTTAGACTGGAGCAGGAAAGAGATTGAGAAAGCAAACAGGCTGAGACACTGGTACCAGTGCCCATTGAAATTGATGATTCAACAAAATTGACTGAGGTGACAGTGCAGCCCAGGGAGAACCAAGCATGCAATTTGAGGATGAGACAGCCCAGGAACCGGTGATAGAGGTAGTGTCTGACAAAGAAAAATCCCAAATCACTAGGAAGAAGAGGCCTCCAGCACCATTCCCACAGAGGCTGGCCAAGTACCAGAAAGATGAGCAGTATAAAAAGTTCTTGGATATGTTGAAATGAATACAGGTAAATATTCCTTTGATTGATGCTCTGAAGGATATGCCTGGTTATGCCAAATGATGAAGGACTTGATGTCCCAAAAATTTGACTTCCAAGACTTGTCCACAGTGACTCTTACTCAGACCTGCAGTACCGTTGTGACCCGACCAATTGCGGAAAAGTTGTCTAATCCAGGGAATTTCACCATTCCCTACACTATTGGTAACTTTGCCTTTGCCAAGGTACTTTGTGATTTAGGGGCCAGCATTAATCTTATGCCTCTGGCCATGTACAATAGGTTGGGGATTTGTAGAGCTAGACCGACCTCTATGTTATTGCAACTGGCAGACAGGACGGTAAAAAGATCGTCAGGCATTCTTGATGACGTATTGGTGCAGGTAGGGAAGTTTGTGTTCCCTGCAGATTTTGTGATACTGGACTGCAGAGTGGATGAGGAGATTCCCATAATTTTGGGAAGGTCATTCTTGGAACAGGGTGAGCCCTCATTGATTTCAAAACTGGGGAGCTCAAGATGAGGTTGAACGACGAGGAAATCACATTCAATGTGCAGAAACCCATGAGGCGACCTAGTGAATTCTCCAATTGTTCTCTTATTTATGTCGTGGATGTGATACTGGAGGAAGATGATGAGTCCTTGACTATTGAGGACCCCCTGGCTGCATGTTTGATGAATTTGGATGCGGTAAATGGGGAGGAATTGGCAGAATGGGTGTTGGCTCTTGAGGGCAAAGGCGTGTGGCGAGGTCACAGGAATTCGAGCCCCTACACTTAGAAAAGAGAGAGACTCCGCCAGCCAAGTCGTCGGTTGAAGAACCACCAAAGTTGGAATTGAATCCATTGCCAGCCCATCTCAGGTACGTGTTTCAAGGACCAAACTCTACTTTACCTGTTATTATCTCATCCATTTTGTTAGATGTGCAGAAAAAACAGCTCTTACAGGTACTCACAGAGTGTAAGACTACCATTGGGTGGACCATGGCATACATAAAGGGTATCATCCCGGCATACTGTATACATAAAATTCTGCTGGAACAGGGGCACAAACCTTCCAGGGAACACCAAAGGCGGCTGAACCCAAACATGAAGGAAGTGGTGAAGAAGGAAACTATAAAGTGGTTGGATGCGGGAATCATTTTTACCATATTTGAAAGCAACTGGGTTAGCCCGGTGCAATGTGTTCCTAAGAAGGGTGGCATGATGGTTGTAAAAAATGGAAACAATGAGATGATATCTACAAGAACCGCCACGGGCTGGAGAATTTGCATGGACTACAGAAAGTTGAATCTAGCCACCCGGAAAGATCACTTCCCACTTTCCTTCATCGATCAAATGCTCGACAGACTGGCAGGGAGGTCTCACTTTTGTTTTCTGGATGGGTACTCGGGGTACAACCAAATTTCCATTGCCCCGGAAGACAGAGAAAAAACCTCATTCACATGTCCCTACGGGATTTTTCCTTCAGAAGGATGCCCTTTGGCTTATGCAATGCACTCGCCACATTTCAAAGGTGCGTGATGGCCATATTTACTGACATGGTCGAGGATATAATGGAGGTGTTCATGGATGATTTCTCAGTGGTGGGAAATTCATTCGATGAGTGCCTAGCAAATCTGACCCGAGTGCTGAAGTGGTGTATTCAGACGAACCTTGTGCTTAATTGGGAGAAGTGTCATTTCATGGTACAAGAGGGGATACTCTTGGGGAACTTGGTGTCAAGAAAAGGAATTAAGGTGGATCGTGCTAAAGTTGATGTTATAGAAAAGCTCCCACCTCCCTCATCGGTTAAAGCAATAAAAAGCTTCCTTGGGCATGCCGATTTTTACCGGCGTTTCATAAGAGACTTCTCCAAAATCGCCAACCCCCTGTGTAAGTTGCTTGAAAAAGATAACCTTTTTGTGTTTTCAAATGATTTCAGGGTAGATTGAGGAGCTGAAAAAGAGGTTAGTCACCGCACCAATCATTGTCGCCCCCGACTGGGAGCAACCATTCGAGCTCATGTGTGATGTCAGTGACTATGTAGTGGGAGCAGTGTTGGGACAGCGGAAGGAAAAGATAACGCACCCAATTTACTACGCGAGTAGGACATTGAGTGGAGCTCAGCTGAACTACACTGTGACCGAAAAAGAGATGCCAGCAGTGGTTTTTGCTTTCGACAAGTTCAGATCATACCTGATCGGCTCTAAGATGATTGTTTACACTGACCATGCTGCCCTCAGATATTTGATTGAGAAGAAGGAATCCAAGTTGCGCCTGATTCATTGGGTGCTGCTACTACAAGAATTCAATCTAGAGATTTGTGACCGTAAGGGCACGGAGAATCAAGTCGAAGATCATCTGTCACGACTTGAAGGAGCTAAAAATGTAGTGGAAGCAGAGGATATTCTGGAAACCTTTCTAGACGAGCAGCTACTCTCCACAAGCATGGAGGAAGTGACATGGTATGCAGACATTGCAAATTACCTGGCAAGTGGTATAGAGCCCTATGAAATCTCATATGTTCAAAAGAAAAGGTTTTATCGTGACTGCTGCAATTATTATTGGGATGAACCTTACCTGTTTAGAATTTTTATTGACAATATGATCCGGATGTGCGTCCTGGATATAGAGCAATTTTCTGTTTTGCAGGCATGTCATGCATCAGCATATGGAGGGAATTTTGGAAGAGTCAGAACAGCGACTAAAGTTCTAGAGGCCGAAATCTACTGGCCAACTATTCAAGGATGCACACCAATGGGTGAAGGGCTGTGCTGAATGTCAAAGGACGGGGAACATATCTCGTCGTCATGAGATGCCCATGAACCCGATTCAAGAGGTTGAGGTGTTTGATGTATAGGGGATTGACTTCATGGGTCCCTTTCTTAGCTCCTATGGCAATAAGTACATACTTGTTGCTATAGACTATGTGTCCAAATAGGTGGAAGCTGCAGCACTCCCCACCAATGATGCACGAGTGGTGGTGGGGTTCTTGAAGAAGAATATATTATCCCGCTTTGGGATCCCAAGGGCCATCATCAGTGACAGAGGCACCAATTTCTGCAATCGTGCCTTCGAGAAGATGTTAACAAAGTACGATGTGCGCCACAAGGTGGCAACCCCATATCACCCTCAAACAAGTGGACAGCTTGAGGTGTCAAACAGACAAATAAAGAGTGTGTTGACGAAAACTATGAACGCCACAAGAACTGATTGGCGAAAAATCTGGATGACGCACTCTAGGCCTACAGAACTACATTCAAAACGCTAATTGGTATGTCACCGTAAAAGTTGGTGTTCGGGGAGGCCTGTCACCTGCCGGTAGAACTGGAACATCGAGCTTGGTGGGCACTGAAACAGTTAACTATGGATCTTGATGTTGCGGGCACAAGTCGAGTCACCGAACTACATGAGCTAGATGAATTCAGGTATCTTGCCTATGAAAGCACGAGGTTGTACAAGTAAAGAATGAAGAGGTTACACGACAAGAACATTGTGGATCGAAATTTCAAACCCGGAGATATGGTGTTGCTCTATAACTCAAGATTAAGACTATTTCCGGGTAAACTCAAGTCCCGATGGTCTGGACCATTTCGTGTGGTCGAAGTCTTTCCCACAGGTGTTGTCGAGATTGCTTATGAAAAAGATTCCCACACCTTCATAGTTAATGGGCATAGATTGAAATCGTATGTGGGTATGGACGAGAACAAAGAAGTGTCTGTGATGCATCTTACTGAACCTCAGAGGTCGAGCGAGCTTTAAATGCACTCATTATGCGTCATGTCGCAACGTTAAATCAAGGGCTTCATGGGAGGCAACCCATTGATTTGTTGTATTTTTCGTGCCACGACATTAACTAAGGCGTCGGTTGGGAGGCAACCCAATGTGTAATGTTTATAGTGTAGGGGATGAGTAGTTGAATTGTTGTAAGTACTAACATATGCAGGTGTGCGCGGTGAGGGTAGACTCAATCCACTCTAAGGAAAAAGTCAGAAAAAAGCAAAGTATTTTGAGGCCTGGGGTAGCGCGATCGCGCTACTGAGCGCGCATGTGGTCGCGCTAAAGGCCTATTGCACTGCCTCGTCCTAAAGCCACTAGCGCGTGCGCTAATGGCCGCGCATATGGAATAATTTTCTGCCTCGTCTCGACGCCACTAGCGCGGGCGCGCTAGTGACCGCGCTAATGATCGCGCATGTGGCCAACTGTTATGCCTCCACTAGCGTGGTCGTGCTATGGGCGCGCTACTGACCGCACTAGTCCCATCGCGGACCAGGTAAGTTTTTTTATTATTTTATTTGGCCTTAAATTTTTCTAATTACCCAAACCTAACCCACCTCCCCCACATCTCCCACACCCATTTCTCCTAAAACCTTACCCGGTACACTTCCCTCCCTACTTCTCCTAAAGCCCTTCTTCTTCTACTACTACTCTTCTTCTTCTAAGAATACTCTTCCCACCCATACCCAAGTCCTCACACACCCCAATTCTCTCTCCCACTCCAACCATCACCCAACTCTCCACTTCTCACTCCTTTAACACACAAGTATGTGTTTTATTTACTAATTTATTTATTTTTTGTAGTTTTTTTCTTTTTCCATTGTCGAAAGTAGTTGTTTTTCTTCTTGTTTAGGAGAAGTAATTGGTAGTGTATGTGTAATATTTGTGGGTGATGGTATTTGGGGGTGTTGTATGCCTTAATTTAGTTGGATGAAGTTTGGGAAATTATGGTGGTGATTGGAGTTTAAAATTGATTAATTGGGGGCTCCGGTGAATAATGCACACCAAGTGTTTGTGCAAATGCCCCACTGAAGGGAAATTATTGTGACCAATTGTAAGGTGAAGTCTGAGTAACCACAGTTGGGTCACCTCGTTGTGATGCGCTAATAATGTCCTTATTGTAGGTACAATGGCACCCTCTCGGAAGCGTCAAGCCATCGGATCGTCCTCCGGCAGACAAGCAAGTTCTTCCTCTGGCAGAAGAGCAAGAGGAGCACCTGACACTAGGCCTTTCAATAGCAACAAATTTGTATCAGTTAAGGCCCAGGAAAGGTTTGCTGCGAAGGAATCAAAGGTGGCCATACCTGAATGTGGCATAGATACGTACTCACTCCGGCGTTACTGCCAAAGGATGTATGATGAGGTGTTGATAAGGAGATTAGATGTATTCTTTGAGGAGCCCGATGAGGCTAATGCAATGATAGTGAGGGAGTTTTATGCAAACTTCCCGGAGCACAAAAATCATGTGGTAACAGTGAGGAAGAAGTCGGTGAACGCCTCTGTGGAGGCCATTCGGACGTTTTACCAGCTGCTAGGCCCTGTGGATAGGTACGAGGATAGCTATGAAGCATATGATCGGCGCTATACTCAGTGGGAAATGTTCCTCCCAACCATTTGTGTCCCAGGCGCAGATATAAAGTGGTACAAGTACGAGCATAAGTTTCACTCTTCAGCCCTCACTTTTGAAGCAAAATCTTGGCTCCACCCAATCAACAACTGTTTACTCCCATCTCGCAACACCTTGGAGGTGAACATTCCTCGTGGGTGTTTGATTTGGTGCTTCATGACGGGCCGCGACTTTGACGTGGCCAAGCTCATGCATGAGGAGATGTTCGTCCGCAGTAATGTTCAAAGGTATGGCTTCTTTTTTCCATATCTTGTCACTCGATTGTGCCTTTCAGCTGGGGTATCAGGAAACTTGGTGGTGGATGGAAAAGTGCCAACGGCGTACACCTTCCGAGCTGACAGAGTTACTATTGGTAAGGAAGTGATGGCAGTTGATGATGATGAGGTGGAGAATGATTCTGATGAGGATGAGGAGGAGGATGAGCAAGAAGATGAGGAGGAGGCGCAGCCCAGTCAGGAGCAGGCTGCCAAGGTTGCAGGCCCGTCTAGGGCCAGTCGGGGACAGAGAACGGACCACCTGGAATAGGACATGGCTGGGCTATGCACCTCAGTCGCCGACCTGGGTACGCGTGTTGATACAGTGGCTGCCCAACAGGTGAAATCAGAAAAGAAGATCATGGGCTGGCTGCGTGCCCTGGGTCGTGCATGTCACCTGGACCCAGGGACAGTCTCCGACCAGGATTGAGCTTTCAGGGAAGTCCGTTCACCTCTCTTTTTTTATTTTGATTGACATGAGGACACGTCTTCATCTTAAGTGTGGGGTGGGGGAATGCTCCCTTGTATATGTACATATGTAGGAACTAATACTTAATTGTTGCTTTTATTTTCTTTTGAGTTTTTTTGCTTTTGTTGAGTGTTGTTGCTTTTGTTTTGTTTTTTTTTATGATTTTTAGTAATAGTATAATTAATTAGTAGCTTCGTTCAGTTTTAGAAATGATAAAGGCATTTCTTTGTTAAGACAGATATAAAGTATACCCACCTGATTGTAAGCTATCATAGTTAACCTCTTTGAGCGTATAAGCATGTTTCTTTGGCAACCACATTACAAACCTTACCCAATTGTTTGAATTGCCATCTGTTTGAACCCTTTACCTCTCATGAGCACTTGAATTGTTAGAGAACATGTAAAAATCAAAGTGTAGGGTGGTGGTTTGGTTTTTGAGTGGAATCAAAAAAATAGAAAGAAAGGTGCAAAGTTTTGAAAAAAAATGAAAGAAAAAGCGCCACTTGAAAAAAAAAAGGACAATGAATAAATGTAGTCCTTGATAAGTGGTGAAGTGATATAATTGCACCTGAGTAAATTTGGGGGTAATATAAAGAAAAGTGTGGTGGAATGTCTGGCCTGGCATAAATATGGTCTGAAAGCGAAACTAAATGTATTAAAAGTGCTTAGGGAGGTTAGTCACTATATCTAAATATATCCTACTCGTCCCTTAGCCTACGTTGCAACCAAATGAAGACCTAATTAATCTTAGACTGAACGGGCTCGATTAGTAGAGTATTACACTACGGGAAAGCCTATGGTGCATCTTTGTGGCATATGAATGTTCTTTCTGAGAGTGAGTGAATTCTTTCTCTTTGAGTTCCTACTTGTTCTTAATATTATTCTTGTGGAATTACTCTTGTGTGTGATGTGAGGGCACTTGATTCATGACGGAAAGGTAAGTCTTGACCTCTGTATAGAGTAAATTGAGGAAGTATGAACATTGCACGTCACGTGAGAGTCGAATCTTGAGGCTTAGATGTTACATTGCTAGGTACAACTCTTGGAATATGTTCGTGATGTGACACGTTTGGGAAATGCTTAGTGAAAGGACCTTTGTAGAGTAGGATGGATTGCTCGAGGACCAGCAATGATTTAAGTATGGGGTGTTGATAATAGGCTAGATTCACGTAGTTTAGCGTCTATTTATACTCCAACTTCATTATGCTTCACTATCTTAGGAATGTTAAATGATGTTAAAATGGCTCTAATTGTGAATTTTATGTTTCGCAGGAGCAAAGTGTGCTTATGAGGACCTAGGATGGTGTTTGGAGCCAAATTGAAGGAGAAAGTTCCCTTGGAGTTTCTAGCGTGTGAAAATAAGGAAGAAAATCGCTAAGGCAGACTACTAGTCCATTAGTGTGGCCATAGCGCGGCCGCGCTAGTCCAGGTGTTTGAGGCAGAATGAAGTCCCATTAGCGCGGCCTTAGCGCGACCGCACTAGCCCAGTGATCAGAGGCAGTACACTTAGCCATTAGCGCAGCTAATAGCGCATTCACTAGCCCGATCGCGCTAGTCCAGTTCGCACACGTTATTTTTCAGGTGTAAAATTGAAAGCTTGGGACAATTCCACTTAACCTATATAAGGTTAAACTAGCCTAAAAGAGAGGATTATCAAGGTTTAGAGTCTTATTCAAGGCAAAGAGAGGCAAGAGGCAAGGAGGACAATTGGGTATCAAATCTCATCTTTCTTCCTTATGTTTTTACCATTATTGATGAATTCTTGTATTGTTGTTTTTAGCACAATTATGAGTAGCTAACTTATTTAGTCTAAGGTTTTGGTGGAACCTGTTGAGGATGAATATCTTTTTATATTAATATAGTTTTCTTGGTTTTAATCTCTATTTGTCCAACTAAGTTCTTGTTGTAGTTGATTGAAGGGCCCTCAATCAGCTGTGTCTATTTAGTGTGTATCTACTCGGGAGAGAGTGCATATTTAGGTAGTTGTTGAGCAACACCACTCCCAAAGTATAAGAGGGATTCATAACCGAGGTTTTAAAGGTTGGATTAGGGATAACGATACCTTGGGTGCAATCTAAAGTGAGCTATAATAAAAGATAGCTAGTGTAACTCATGAGAGTTCGTCTAGTAAATTATCGTAATTACTCGGGAGAGATTTACGGTAACAAGAGTGCTCGTGATTGATATAGATAATTAGGCCAAACTATATGAAATATACAAGAAGGGATTCCATCAACAGGGGAAACCATAACCTTAGATCCTTCTCGCATTTTTTTACAACCCAGCAATAGTTATATTCGAGTTTAATTAATTTCATTCAGTTTTAGTTAGTAGAAACATCAACAATTATTATTCATAATCTTTGGGAAGTTGAGTACGAATAATCGAGTGTTCTGACACCGGTAATTGGTAGGTTAATTCCTCGTGGGATTCGACTCTGAGCGAAATACTCAGATTATATTTGCAACGTCCGCTTAGTTCTTTTTATAAAGCATAGTTGGGTGTGATCAGGTACCGTCCGTATCGAGAAATCCATGGAAAAAAGCAATACCCTGCAGTGACATATTCAACCAAGAGGTTGGAATGTGATCCATGGGGAGTGGGGTAGATAAAATCCTTATCAGATTCGGATCCTCCCCTTGGTTTTGCATGTTGTTGCTGATTATTGAGTTGTTTTGATCCCCCTCCATTATTTGTGTCTATAAAGATAGTGGAGTTTACCTTTTAAGTTATGCCCTCATTTCCCTTTAAGCAAAGGTCTTCTCGTTGGGTTTCCTTGCATGAATATTTCTCATCATTAGAACTCTTTGAGAGGCGACGGCATCAGTCAAATCAGTAAAGAAGGAGTTATGATGGGACACATGGTTGGTAATAGTGTGAGAGTGAGAGTGAGAGGGATTAATTAAATCATTATCCCTTTGTTGTGTTAGTGGTGTTGTTAGATAGATCAGGTGTAGCCCCATTAGTGGACCCCAAAATATGAGGGGTGTCATAACAGGGGGTCGTATTTGGGATTGCATTTGGGGTATTTTTCATACCCGAAATGGGTGCGTGTTTTCCCCTTGGGCCGTAATGAGAAGTTAATTCGATAAGTTTAATGACCCTTTCTTAAAACTATATTTTTATAATGAAAAATTAAAAATATAAAAAAGGAGCCAAAACTCGTTTTATTGAAAAATCGAGAAAAGCCCTTTCGTTAGAAGTAAGAAAGAACCTTTTGAATTTTGAATTGAATAAAAAATTGAAAATATGTTTTCATAGAACACAACCCGTGTTTTCCCGAATAGAAAAGAGAACGACAATAAAACAATAAAAGAGAAGTTTCAAAAAAATACTCGTATGGGGGCTTTACCAGGACTAACTAATAAAAAGCCTAGGACTGTAAGTGATCTTATAAACCAATCGCGTTCTGGGGAAAAATCTCAATATCGTATTCGTCTAGCAAACCTGATATTCGATCACACCCTAAACACTAATCTAGAAGCATTGATATACGAAACCCGTAATTATGAGCTTCAGCAACAGGATCCAGACCCCTTCCGAGAAGCTAGAAAAGCATCTTATGGTAAAATTGAAGCTAAAGGATATAGGGATACCACTCTCTAAATAATGATCTAGATACAGAGTCGAAGAAAAGGTAGGGTGTTTCGTTTTGGAAATAAACAACTCGGAAATCTTGATATGTGATGTCGCATAGCTCTTTAGGAAACCGACAATTAGTTTACGAAGGCTTCGAGTACTACGGGATAGGATAATCACCAGACTGCTCTGAAATAGGTTAATCACTGGAGACAAGAACGAGTGAATCTAGTTTCGAGAGATGAAACTAAATAGGCTTATGCCATTTTCCTCTTTCAAGGGAACTAGAGGGAATGCAACTACTGAGACAGCAACTCAAACAAAATCCTGAGAGAATATAAAAGATTACTGAGATAAGGTCTATAGACTATAAGGAAGAAGTCTTGAAAGGAAGAGCACTCCTACTTACTTTTGGGAGAAATCCTAGACACCTTAGACACCGAATCCTCGGTAGGACTCCCATCGATCGACTGAGCAGAACGACTAGAAAAAGAAGTTAAGTTAGAAAGTCGTATGATAGGTGGTAACTATCTTGTACTGTTGGGGCGGTAATCGGCCTCCGATCAGTGGGAGGGAATCCTTGGTTGTATCGATCATACAGGGAATTGGAGGTAGCATTCTACCGATGTCAAGTCATGGACTGGTATCTTCAGCCATTTTTCTATGTGTTGGTGTTCTATATGACCGACATAAGACTCGACTTGTTAGATATTATAGAGGTTCATTGAGCATCATGCCGAATCTCTCTACCATTTTATTCTCTTCCTCTTTGGCCAATATGAGTCCACTTGGTACTAGCAGCTTTATCGGGGAATTTCTCGTCTTAGTAGTTGCTTTCCAAAGAAATAGCTTAGTAGACATAGTAGCAGCGTTTGGTCGACTCGGGGCTAAACGCTCTAATGAAGAAAAATAATTGTCCTAAGATTGCCTACTTAATCCGGTACTTTCTTCTTCCCCAAAAATATGAAGGTTTTTAAGTACGCGAGCTTGTTGTCTTATTCTCTGTCGCGAACTGAGATAGCTCGCTATCTAGGTCAGATTGGGGCAAGATTTTATGAGAACATATTCTCCATATTCGGGGACAAGGGGTGGAACGACCACTTGATCTACCTACTGCAACCCAGGAAGAAAACGTCGTATAGGCAGTCCTTGTTGCTCCGATCCGATAATTGGTTTGTCAACCACGCTATCTCTCCCTCAAAACAATGCTTTGAACATGAAAGTGTGCAGTTACATCCCCTTCTCCCATGATGAGTCACAGGCAGCGCCTCATAAAGCACGGACGAGATACATGCAGAGAAACTTGCACGTGTGGTTCTGGCCGGTGACCCCGGTATACTGTACTAATATGTGTAGGTTCTCATAATTCGAGTGATATATGTAGGAGAGGAGATCTCATCACCGACCATATCTATTTTGTAGGAAGGTAAGTACAAAAAATAGTCTTTCTCTATTTAATTGACAACGTAAATCTATTCGAATGTGATAATTTATGTAGCCGAGTCACGAGGACTTATTCTTCTACTCCCTTCCCGGAAGATAGAGGAAAATTAGCCTCTGACAAAGTATTAGCTGACATAGGAATAGTTGTCAACAGGAAGAGCTTCCGCTAAGATTCTGACTTATTTGGAAACTAGATTTGCTGCCCAGAAATCCATAATAGAACNAAGTGTTTGTGATTGTTCCAGAAGAAATGAAACAAAAGATATGGTAGAGCTAGGACAGTTATTGTATGAGGTCTACCCAATGCTAGATGCAGAGGCGCATAATAGATCGATATGAACATCATGAGCTGTCCCGTAATAAAACCAGTTGTTGCTGATACCTTCTTCTCGGTTCCTTCTTCCATAACCAGAGCTCGGAGAAGGAAGAGATAAGAGGGCCCTATGGAGAATGTGGTCAGAAATCCATAATAGAGTCCGACCACAACGACCGAATTGATTATCTTCATGCATAAGGATACTAGATTACCTAGTAGAAAAGATTGAAAAATCATCACAAAACTCCCTTATTTCTTTTCTATTTGCAATTTTTGGATTATTAAATGATGATTTTTGAACTTTCCATATATAGAAAAGAAATAGAAAAAAGATAGACTAGAAACGACATATGTTATCTCAATGACACCAAAGGGATATTAAATGAATGGAATTGGGATATGGCATTTCTTTGTCTTATTAGCGCAGGTGTTCGTCAACGATGAAAGTAGCTGAACTTCATACTCGAGTGGAGAAAGAGGGCTAAGCCTCTCGGAGGGTTGCGATACGTTAGGTGTGTAAGTGAGGGGGCACGTGCCCAGTGTGTGCTCTGTACTCGGCACAGACTGTGAATTGTGCAGTTGGTTTGGGTTGTGCGTTGTAGGCTCAGAAAGTTGTATCGTGGGCCCATGTGGCCTAAGATGCCTGTCTTGTTGGGGCCTATCTATATGAAACATGTGTGGTTTGATTTGAGACTGTTTCGTTTGGCCCATAATTCCCATATCCCTAGCACCGCCATGTTCTTGTTGCCGCCCCCAAAATCATTCTGAGTCTGATGGCTGCTTTCCGCTCCCCGCTTTGTTCTCTGTTGTCCCCAGAATGCCCTCTCCTTCGTACTCAATTGGTTGTTTATGTTCCCCAATGAGTACCATAGTTTGTAGTGGTACCTCGATGGGTACATGGATGCAGATCCGTGCATACCTGCCTCTTAATGTAGCAGAGGTGCACGTATCAATTTTCAACAGCATTCCAACCCTTTTCCCACCCTTTCCAGAATATCTTGATCGTAGAAATCCGTGGGTAATTGGGGCAATCAGAGCCAGATGGCGATGGCATTTATTTTTTATTCTGCCGGAACAAAGTATGGACCCAATTTCTGACAGATCTCTATTACGAACCATGAGCCTACGTACACAAATATTTATATTTGGCTCAATATCACTGCTAATCCACCATAAGAAATTTATTTGTTCAAATTTAAGATTCTAAGCATTCTCATTTTACTTTTATAATTATGCATTCAAATGTAATATTTATTTAAATTTAGAAGACATTTACTATTTATTCAAGCTTTGCGTCAAAATACTCAATTCTCTATAAACTCTATCTGCCACTACTCAGTTTAAATTCACTAGCAAGGGAGGAACTTTGGTTCTTTAATTTCTAATACATATATAATATAGATGGATGAATAAGGCCCCAATATACTACTATAACAACAACAACTCAGTAAAATCCCACCAGTGGGGTCTGCGGAGGGTAGAGTATACGCAAACCTTACTCCTACTCCAGAGGGGGTAAAGAGGTTATTTTCGGGAGACCCTTGGCTCAGAGACAACAGATTTGTGACAACAAAACCTGAAACATAATATCAGCAACGTGAGAGCCAGCAAATAAATGAAAAAACAGTAATACAAATATTATGCAAAAGTTTGAAACCCAACATAAATCGCTAGCAGTGCTAGACAAAACACTATCATACTCGTCGGTACAAAAAGGAAAACCGGGACAAAGAGGAAAATCGATCGACTACCCTTTAACCTACAACCCTAATGCTCGACCTCCATACCTTCCTATCAAGAGTCATATCCTCGAAAATCTGGAGTCCCGCCATGTCCTGTTTGATCACCTCGCCCCAATACTTCTTAGGTCGCCTTTTACCTCTTCTCGTATTTGCCAAAGCCAACCGCTTACACCTCCTAACCGGGGCATCTAAGCTTCTCCTCTGTACGTGTCCGAACTATCTAAGTCGCGCTTCCCGCATCTTGTCGTCCATCGGAGCCACGCCCACCCTCACCCAAATATCTTCATTCCTAATCTTATCCAGCCTAGTGTGCCCACACATCCATCTCAACATCCTCATTTCTGCTACTTTTATCTTCTAGATATGTGAATTCTTGACTGGTCAACACTCAGCCCCATACAACATGGTCGGTCTAACTACCGCTCTATAGAACTTACCTTTGAGTTTCGGTGGCACATTCCTGTCACACAGGACTCCAGATGCTAACCTCCATTTCATCCACTCCACCTCAATATGGTGCGTAACATCCCCGTTGATCTCCCCATCACCCTGGATAATCGGCCCTAAGTACTTAAAAGTCTCTCTTGAGGATGACCTGTGAGTCAAACCTGACTTCCACATCCGAGTTCCCCGTCACGTCGGTGAACTTACATTCCACATATTTCGCCTTAGTCATACTCAACTTGAAACCTTTAGAATACAGGACCTGCCTCCATACCTCCAGTCTCCCATTAACACCGTCTCACGTCTCATCAATCAGAACTATATCAT
Organism: Nicotiana paniculata; assembly: GCA_005239505.1. Lineage (NCBI taxonomy): Eukaryota > Viridiplantae > Streptophyta > Magnoliopsida > Solanales > Solanaceae > Nicotiana > Nicotiana paniculata. Next base: position 17,632 of record ML327874.1, on the reverse strand, counting down.
CAGCGAACAACATAGACCATGGCACCTCTCCTTGGAAATGGTGTATCAGTGCGTCCATTGTCAAGGCAAATAAGAACGGGCTGAGCGCAGATCCTTAGTGTAACCCCATAAGAACCAGAAAAGGCTCTGAGTCACCTCCCACAATCCTAACCCGAGTCATAGATTCATCATACATATCTTTTATCGCCCTAATGTAAGCCACCGGCACACCTTTCACCTCCAGACATCTCCAAAGGACGTCTATGTGGACCTTATCATACACCTCTAGGTCAATAAATACCATATGCAAATCACTGTATTGTTCCACCAACCTCCTGATAAGGTGGATAGCTTCCGTAGTAGAACAATCCGGTATGAACCCGAACTGATTTTCAGATATATACACCGCCCTCCTTATCCATCCCTTCCACCACTCTCTCCCAAAATTTCATGGTATGACTTAATAACTTAATACCCCTATAGTTATTACAATTCTAGATATCACCATTGTTCTTGTACACCAATCATCGTACTCCACCGCCACTTTCGTCTTGAAGATAACATTAAGCAACTGAATCAGAAGTTTACATCCCCCTCTTAATCGCACCCACGACCTCATCAACCTTAATACGCCTACAATACCTAAAGACACGGTGACTCTCGGAGTGCCCCAATTGCCCTAACACAATATCTCAAACCCCTTCTTCATTCAGAAGTTTATGAAAGTACGATTTTCATCTTTACCTAATCTTAGCCTCTTCCATCAATACTCAAATGTCCTCGAGTTTGATGCACCTCATTCAAAATGCCCCAATATATTTTGAGTAAAAATTAATATTATTAGGTCTTATGAAACTAGCTTTGTGAACAAATTCTTGAATTATTCAACGCAATTTATAATGTTCAGTTGGCTTAGAGTTAGTAATTTGAGTTTTTGAAAGATGAAAAACCCGAAAAGTTGCAAACTTGGAAGAAATATCACCGACCAGTTTAATTCATTAGGAATATAGGTTTTTATCTTTTGAAAAGAAACTTTTAAAATGATGCCATATGAGTTCTTTTTATTTTCTTAGGAAAAAAGAAATAATTGAGTGAGCTTATACAGAAAATTATCATCAATTAGGTATATTCCTTAAAGGCAATGACAGAAAGTTATACTGTATTGCTAGTTAATTTTTTTATTTTATTTATATTCACCATAATTTTTTGATATATTTAATTATTTATATATTGCCACCCTTTGACAAAAATTTTGGCACCATCAATGCTCAAAGTAAATTTTTCTACTGAGTAATTCTCATTTTTATCTGGCGGATATTTGATGCTACAACCATTTAAAAACAAAACAATTTTCACGGTCAATTTTTTTTTATTATACATGAATTATTAACACTAAACGTTCAATCTGAAACTTGACAAAACACTTGATCATAATCATTAGCACAACTCGACAGCCTCTAACGCGTCGAATCAGAGCAAACAAGCTGCACACGAACAAACATTAGAGATAAGTTTGGAACTGAAATACTTAACCTAAATTCAGATAGTAGTAATTAATTTGGAAATAAGCTAGCAACTGTTGAACACAAAGTGCCTTCTGCTCAGGATACATGAATATCTTCTCATAGATTTCTCTCTGAAGTCTGACATGTGAAATTTTCATGAATTCATCACAGCAGAAGTCCCAAATAACACTTTTAAAAAACACAAATAGCTCTCATACTTGAAAAAAATTGATTCTTCATGCTTTAAATCGGAATAGCGTATATTGCCCATAAGGCATGTAATCATTGAGCTACTGCTTTTCATAAATCTTTTCGCCCCGAAAAAGAAATATATAATCGTAAAAATGCAAAATTAGGAATTAGTGGGAGATCAGGAGAGTAAAATAATGGAGTTATCTGTCACTGTTCAATCAGAAACACGGACCAAATTTGTTCATCACATCTCCCAAATACTATGAGAAAAAATCGAAAATCTAGAAATTAGAAGGAAAAAAAATTAAGAAATCATCAGAGACTTAAATACTAAGAATCATGGAATTTACCATCATATTGTTGCAGTTATTTTCTCGTCATCTGATTTCAATTAAAACTAAAAGAAGAAACGCAAATCTAATCAAAGGAATGACTCAGAAATAGAAGGACAGAGAAGAGAGACGATCAAATAGAAAGGGATGCTACGTAACAAGTACTATACTATCACTAGGCTGCCGCATGAGTTTATATAAGCCTAAAACAAACTCCCAACTGATACGTAAACCCTAATTTAAAGTGGGCTGGGCTGGGCTAGGCTAGGGGGCATCGAATCTTCTGGAATTGATGGTTTAGAGCACAATATTGGGCTTGTTCTACTGAGGCCTACTTTGATGAATTAGAACAGCCCATGACTCAAAGCTCTCTTTTCCTTTTTTTTTCTGGGGATTTTGTATATGTACTCACTTTTTGTGTCACGCTTTAATTTATACTCGCTTTATAAAAAAAATTGAATTCGTACCCGCTTTTGTGCATAACTTCAGCATACAGGGCTGAAGTAGCAAAGGCAATCACGCAAAACTTCAGCATTCTAGTAGACGGGCCTGAAGTAGCTTGCGAACTTCAGCTCTAGAGCTGAAGTTTATGTCTTTGTAACTGGGAACTAACTTCAGCTGAAGTTTTATCTTTGTAACTGGGAAACTTCTTTCTTTGTAACTGGGGAACTTCAGCTCTAGAGCTGAAGTTTTTGTCTTTGTAACTGGGGAACTTCAACTCTCTGTATTTGTAACTGGGAACTTCAGCCCCGTATGCTGAAGTTTTTGTCTTTATAACTTGAAAACTTCAGCTCTAGAGTTGAAGTTTGTAACTAGGAAACTTCAGCTCTAGAGCTGAAGTTTTGTCTTTGTAACTGAGGGACTTCAGCTTCGTATGCTGAAGTTTTATTTTTATAACTGGCAAACTTCAGCTTAACTGCTGAACTTCAGCTCAGCGAGGGGAAAGGAGCTGAAGTTATTTAAAAAGTGGGTACAAGTTAAAAGTTTTTTAAAAAACGGGTATAGGTTAAATGGGGGAGACCAAATAGGGTGCCCCGCGCAATTTTTACTTTTTTTCTTTAGGAATTTTTACATTCCTATATACTATATGAAACTATATTACTCTCCCTACTCAAGGAATTAATGATAATAATTAGTATCCTAAAATCACTTTAACGTATCTTCCACTCCCTCCATGTTTTTCTCTCCACATCTCACCCACCCTCCCTCACGTATCTTGCATAAGTGAGCAGCAATTCCGCCATCGACAACCATTAAAAAGCTTTGAAGTTTTGAATTCGAATTTGGGTTTTTAAAAACCATTATTTGCTTGGATTGGGTGTTGTTGCAAACAGTTAGAAATATGATTTGGAGTTTATATCTCAATTTTGAGGGTGTTTTGGTGAATATTAGACTTAATTTTGGCTGAATTTCAGATTGAAACTCGATGAAGAAGAAGAAGACATGATATGCATTATATTTACAAAATTGTAGAAAAATTATATTCTGTTGTTTATATATATATATATATATATATATATATATATATATATAATAATTGTATGAAATTTTGAACAATAAAAAGTATGTTTAAGTTGTACGATATTGTAGTTGTATATAACTGAGTAGAAATAATGTATGAAAATTATAGATAAGTTGTATAATATATAATTAGTTGTATGAAATTTATTTTTACTATGTATAAATTATATACAAAAGACATATTATATACAATTTATATTTAAATCATATGACATTATAGTTGTGTATAACTGAGTAGAAATAATTTGTGAAAGAATATTAAAAAACGCAACAGAACCAAGAATATTCTTGGAAAACACAAGTTAAATATAAGGACCGAGCCTCTATTTACTCATGAGGAGGTTTTGTTTTGTCATCTTACTTCTGTCATTTCTTTCTTCCTATAAATCTTGTCTTTTCTTTTGTATAAAGTCTTCTTTATTAACCTTTTTTGCTCTCTTTAACGTACTTTCGTTATAAAAAAAAATTAATAATGTGGTCACTTAAATGAAAAAAATATTAAAATCAAATTTCCAAGAAACAAAAAATGAAACCGGACTTGACAAACTTGGATTTCCATAAGTGAGCTGGAAAATATCATATATTTTTTCCCTGCTCTCTTTAACTGTGCGATTTACCATTGCAGACTCCAAAGTATTCACCTCAAATTTAACTGGTCGGTCAGCATACTATTTTTAGTTTAAGATCGGCCAGAGAGGAAATAAAAATATCAAAATAGAATCTGAAGAGAAGAGGGGAGGGAAGAGAGAAAAAAAGAAAAGGGCGTAAGTAAATCCCTTGATTGAAGGCACAAATAATGAATTGAGAGCCTTTTAAGATTGATTGTATATATTTTGTAAATAAAATTTGTTTATGCCGGGTAAAACTGAACACGGACATTTAGGGTAATAAAGTTTTCAATAGTGTATAAGAATAAAAAAAATCCCTTTTCTTTTTTGACAATAACCTGTAAAGTAATACCATAAACAAACAAAATAAGAATTTACAAACTACAAGTCAAATTCTGAAAAAGTTTACTTTTTATAGTAAATTGTTATTATATAGTCAAAGAAAATATTTTATTATAAATCTCTGATTTATCTCTACACTTCTTTATTTCCTCCACATATCTCCACACATAAAATAAGCTATCAATACCTCTATTTATAATAGTATAAAACTTATTTCAACTAGAAACAGAAAAGCTTATTCTTATATTTATTCTAACTGCAAATCCTATTTAGACATGAATTAAATAAATCAAATCCTAAATAAACTAAAATTTCCTACTACAACTTTGAATTAGTTTTCCAACATTCTCCCGTAATTCAAAGTTGTATACGTCTGACTTGACTTGTGGTTGTGCAGTTATGTTGGAGCACTTCTCTCCAACTTTCACTTTTGATGAAGCACATGTCTTCATTCCTCGATTTGTTGGAGCACCTATCTCCAACTCTCGTTGATGCACTTTGTCACCAACACTCAATTTTGTTGAAGCACCTGTCTCCAACTCACGTTGATGCACTTTGTCACCAACCGTTGATGCATTTTGTCACCAACACCCAATTTTGTTGAAGCACCTGTCTTCAACACACGTTGATGCACTTTGTCACCAATCGTTTATGTACTTTGTCACCAACACCCAATTTTGTTGAAACACATGTCTTCAACTCACGTTGATGCACTCTGTCACCAACAATTAATTTTGTTGACACACATAATCAACTTCCAACTTTTTTTTTCTTGTATCTCTCTTGAAACTTTTCATCGGATAATCTAATTTTATTGACAACTATCTATAACCTTGCCTGCATTTTTTTTGGTCAGACGGGCGGCACATATTGGCTAGCGCCGCCCGCCGGCAGCAAAAGCTACTTAATTATCTCTCGAGATCGTAAAAGGCTCTGATACCAATATGAAGAAAAAATATTTTATTTATAATTTAGGAATGAGCTCTACAGTTCTTTATTTCCTCCACATATCTCCACACATAAAATAAGTTATCAATACCTCTATTTATAATAGTATAAAACTTATTTCAACTAGAAACAGAAAAACATATTCTTATATTTATTCTAACTGCAAATTCTATTTAGACATGAATAAATAAATCAAATCCTAAATAAACTAAGATTTGCTACTACAACTTTGAATTAGTTTTTCAACGTATAAGAATATTGTTATAGAGAGGTATGATATTGTATGAGCATCCAAGGCCTTAACAACCCTCTAGGAAGGAGAAGGGTGTTTCAGCCATTGAACCTCTAGGCAGATCCCATTAATCAACCTTTCTAATTACAAAAATTATGCACCTAAGTATTGACATATCTCCTAGCTTTCCTGGAGCTACTATGCTTTTCAATTTCACCCCTAATATCCTTTTGGACCTGAGCTATTACAAATTTTGTATTTACAATTGTATCCATTGAACACTTTTTCAATTCCTCGCTTGCCATATATAGCAAGCAAATCATGGCTCTTTCTTAAATTGTTTTCATCATTTGTTTTTGATCCACTATAGACTAGGTGATGCATCAGTTTGTGTAATTCGTACTCCAACCTAATTACTCAGCAGTGCACAGCGCTTATTCATAGGTCCACTCGCATCAAGTAAAAAGATACTATTTTTTTCCCATTATTCCATCGCCAAACAAACAACACTTTACATTATCCATAAGAACGTGCAATCTATGCATTCTTTCCTTCGTGCGTAGCCTATCTCAGTAAGCTAGCCACACCAAAAGTTTATGTCTTGGCAACATAATTGAGTTCCAAAATCACTTTGAGATTTATTAGAGTCCCAGCATTTTACACATAATTGCTAGACAGAGTATGTACCTGATGAAGACATATATATACTGTTGTATATGGTAAAATCGGGCCCACCCCTTGCGTGAACTGATCGAGACTGGAATATGATAAATTAAGATTCGGCCTTGAACGCATACCAAACTGAGGCCCAAGGTTATACCGTCAAAGCTCAAGCCTCCTGGACCGAACAAAATCGGGATCAAGAGAAATTTGCTGAGTCGGATAACAAAAAGACGAAATATCTGCAATCGAACATAGATCACGGCAGAGATCTCGGCATATATCAAGGATAGGCCGATTAATTAGCCAATCATGAGATTTCTCACTTCATTTAGGTCTAATCATTTGTAAAACACATCACATTTACACAATACAAAGCAATAGACTTATGCAATTGTTTGATTATAGCATGAGTGGCTAAACACCCACTGTTCTAGGGTTGTGGTTTAGCCATGAATATTGTTATTCGACATTAATTTAACCTTGATTATAGTTAAATTATGCAACACTTATGCAATTGTTTGATTATAGCATGAGTGGCTAAACACCCACTGTTCTAGGGTTGTGGTTTAGCCATGAATATTGTTATTCGACATTAATTTAACCTTGATTATAATTCACTCAATATATGGTTGTTTCTTCAATTATGTATTTAATTGCTTAATTGTCTGGCCAACAATTTAGTTTTATATACTATATATGTTATGCTTGGGAAAGCCGTATATAGATTAGAGAAGAATTGAAGAGAGCGCGATCTTAACCCTTCAGGGGAGCGGATTTGTGGTTAGGATAGGAATATACCTAGTCACCATGCTTAATTAAATATCGTAATCTTAGTGCATTCTAATAGATTAATTTCGTAGGAATATAGGCGTTAATCTATTGAGAATAGGCTAGTAGTGCTTCGGGAGAAGGCTACGAGAGCATTTATCGATTAATTAGCAACCATGTGTGAATTATATGAAAGGGAGAATTAATTAGAACACAATACGAATGGTGAATCGATCACAACCCTGGAATATTTGTCTCTACTGAATACAAAACAATACTTTCGTACTTGATAATTAGTTATTCCATAGATTCGTAGTATAAATTAGTTACATTCCTGGATTTTATTTTGGCTTGATTTAATAACAATTAGAGTGATTCAGCAAGTAGTTTACGCAAGTCCCTGTGGATTCGACATTCGATTCAACATTACATTACTTGCTACGACCACGTATACTTGCGTGGGCATTTGGGACCACCAAGTTTTTGGCGCCGTTGCCGGGGACTTGAATATAGACTACTTTCTAGTTACTTGCTTTAATTGTTTATTTCATTGAGTTTAACGTCACGTAATTTTTGCTCTAATCTCAGGAACTTCGATTGAATGCATAGGGTCAGAAGCCAGGACAGACTTGACGGCTTTGACCCCAAACCTGAGAGAACATTTCACAGGAGGTTGCGAGAAGCAAGAGATACAGACAATATTCAGGACCTCATCCAATTTACTGTGAACATGGCAAAGGAACAACACATGGTTGTTCAGGAGGTGGCAATGCCCAGTATTGCTAATGTTACCTCCAGCATCGTGAAGCCCAGAATCATTGGGCACTTCGAGCTAAAACAGAGCATGATCCAGCTACTTCATGCAAACGGGTAGTTTATGGGTCTTCCGCACGAGGATCCTCAGCAGCACATTCTGAATTTCTTGGAGATTAGTGATACTTATATCAGTAACGGGGTCACGCCAAATTATGTGAGGCTCACTCTTTTCCCATTCTCTCTATTGGGCGAAGCAAAACGATGGTTGAAGGCAGAACCAGCTAATTCTATTACAACATGGAACGATTTGGCGAGAAAATTTCTGGCAAGGTTCTTCCCTTCGGGAAAGACTGCAAAGATCAGGAGTGAGATAGTCTCCTTTAAACAGAAAACGGATGAATCTTTATATTCAGCATAGGAAAGGTTCAAGGGGCTACTCAGAGATTGCCTCCATCACAATCAGACAAACGAGGTGTTAGTTCACACTTTCATTGAAAGGCTCCATCCGCAAACAAAAATTGTGGTAGATGCAGCAGCCAGAGGTCAAGTGTTGGAGAAGAATTATGATAAAATATTTGCATTACTGAATAAATTCTCCAAAAGCAATCCGGACTGGCAAGGTGAGATGGGGAGAAATGTGGTTAAACAGTCACCACGGGTTCTTAAACTAGATGTGGTCTCAGCATTGTCAGCTCAGATTTCCACATTGACTAACCAAGTAAATCAGATAAACCTGATCATTAACAAGCAACAATCCCAGCCAGTGCAAACAGTTCAACATATTCAGGTATTTTGTGAAGTTTATAGAGAGGGTCACATGAGCAATCTATGCCCAGCAAATCCAGAGTCTATATATTTTGTGGGTAATGTAAATCGAGGCCAAACAAATCAGTATGGGGACACTTACAATCCCAACTGGAGGAACCACCCAAATTTCTCTTGGGGTGGTAATCAAGGCAATCAGAATCAATATCGGCCTCAAGCACCTCAACAACAATATAGACCACCTCAGGATGAACAATCATCTAGCTTTGAGGATATTATGAAGAGAATGATGAACGACCAACTTGCTTTCAATCACAAAATAATGGCTGATCACCAGGCCCAAGCAGAAACAATGAGAAACTTGGAACGTCAATTGGAACAACTTGCCAGTTCCCAAAATACCAGACCAATAGGAGCTCTTCCTAGTGATACTGAGCCTAATCCAAAGGCTCAAGTCAATGCAATTACCTTGAGAAATGGAAGAATACTAGAAGAAGCTCCAAAAATAAAGAATAATACAGCTCATCCTGGGGGAGAATTAGTTCCTAAACCAGTTGAGGGGAATGAGAAATAAGATAAAGAACCCGAGCCAGTAATTGAAACAAGGCCACCACCTCCATTTCCACAAAGACTGCAGAGGCAAAAGATGATGCTAAGTACAAGAGATTCCTAGATATGTTGAGCCAAGTGAGTGTGAATTTGCCTTTGGTGGAAATTTTTCAAGAAGTGCCTAAGTATGCGAGGTATCTCAGAGATATTGTGGCAAATAAACGAAGACATGCAAAGTTCGAAATAGTTGCACTTACTGAAGAGTGTAGTGCCAGAGTTCAGAGTAAACTTCCTCCTAAGTTGAAAGATCCTGGGAGTCTCGCAATTCCTTTGTCTCTTGAAAAATAAGAAGTTGGTAGAGCCCTGTGTGATTTAGGGGCTAGTATAAATTTTATGCCATCTTCTTTGTTCAAGAAACTCGGATTGGGGGTTCTTAGACCTACCACAATCACCTTACAGTTATCAGATAGGTCGCTAATTATGTCGGAAGGAATTATTGAAGATGTGCTAGTTCGAGTGGGAAAATTCTTCCCGCTGATTTTATTGTGCTTGATTACGAGGCAGATGAAGAAGTGCCCATTATTTTGGGACGACCATTCTTAGCTACTGGTGGAGCAATTATTGATGTGAGGGCAGGAAAGTTAAAAATGAGAGTTGACGATGAAAAGGTCACTTTTTTAATATGTACAAGGCACTTAAACTCCCAAAGCATTATGAGGACCTATGCATGATTACTGTGGTCGACGTGAAGGGGAGAGAGCAGAGTCCTTATGTGAATGGAAGTGATCCATAGGAGGTGGTGTTGCAAACTAAGGATGTAAAGATAATTGAGAAAAGAACCAGAGATGAAAAATGAGACCTGTTAAGAGCGTGCAAAAATTCTAGGCTTCATGGGAGAAATAAGAAGAGAAAGCGCCCAGCCTGAGCAGAGTAGCAGAGTCGTGCCACGACTATAAACAAGGCGCTTGTTGGGAGGCAACTCATCCTGTATATCTATTCTGTTTTTAATTTATTTTTTTAGTGTCAAGTTTTGTGTTGTTTTTATTTTGCAGAGTAGGGGAAGTCTGAGTACCCAAAGTTGAAGCTGAAGGGCATGTTTGAGCTTAAGTGTGGGGTCATCCCGACTCTAAAGATTGAAAATCATGTCCGAGCTAGACCCGAGAGGGTCTCAGGGAGTATTTATCACACTTGTTTTAATGTTTTTCTTTGTGATCATGCATCGAGGACTATGCATAACATAAGTGTGGGGTGGGGAAACTAATTTCTGAAGTGAAGTGTAATAGTATAAAAATTTTTTTTTTTTTTTTAAATTTGGACTTTTCCCAACGATGGATATGTTGGACAATTTTCTTGAGGGAAGTAAGTCTAAAGAAAATACCAAAAGATTTTTGTTTTAGGTAGTGTAGTAATTCCTCCTTGGTTTTTTTTTGGACCGCGGTTCTTTTCCAAGGGTTTTTAATTGAACCGGGTGTAGGCAGTTTTTTTTTAATTTTTAGGAATAGGAACTACATGGTTGAGAAATTAATCGCAGCAATATCTCGGAACTTTGTGATGCCTTGAGAATAGTCAGTACTCTGGTTGTGACGCTTAGGCTCAAATTTTGACTCTAGGATAAATACCTTAAATCGTGGATTCTTAAGTGCTTAACTGCTTTGACTGGAGTGTCGTGATAGATCCAATCCTCAGTGAGTTATGTACCATGTGTGTGTGAGGTTTGTATGTTATTCTGTGCATTGCATTTGATGTCTAGAACTTGCCCCGTGTGTGTGCAAAGCGAAGTAGTAGTTTTGTTCAGTCTTGGAAGTGATATAGGCATTTCTTCGTTGAGCCAGCTGTGTACATGTTACCCGCATAATTGTTATGTATCGTAGTTAACCCCGTTGAGCCTATAATCATGTTTCTTTGGTAACCACATTACAAGTCATACCCCTTTATTTGAATCGATCATATATTTGAACCTTGTCACCTCTCGTAAGAACTGGAAATGTGATGAAATATAGAAAAGTAAAGTGTGGGGTGGTAGGTTGGTTTTTGAGGGGAACAATTGAAATAAGGAGAAAGATACACTGTTTTGAAAAAGTAAGAGTCACTTAGAAAAAAAAGGAAAAGGAAAAAATAGTTAAAAAAAAAAAAATATATATATATATATATATTACTTGACAAGTGGTGACTCTTAATGTAATTGCGCTTAAAAAAGTATGGGGTAATACACATTGAGGTGAAAGTGGAGTTTGGCTTAATATAAGTTTGAGGTTGAATGCTAATGTATATGTATTAAAGTGCTTAGGGAGGTGTAGTCACTCTTATATCTAAATGTATCATACCCGTCCTGCAGCCTACATTACAATCAAATAAAGTCCTACTTGATCCTAGACTGAATAAGCTCGATTAGTAGAGTAGTACACTACGAGCAAGCCTATGGTGCATCTTTTGTGGCATATGAATATTATTTCTGAGATGGAGTGAATTCTTTATATCTTGAGTCCCTAAGTGTTCTTAAATTTCATTGTGTGTGGAACTAGCTCTTTGATTTGGTGAGGACACATGATTCATGAAGGAAAGGTAATATTGTTGACCTCTATGTTAGAGTAGTGAGTGGATTGGGAATAAAGCATGATATATGTGAGTCGATTATTGAGGCAAGGATGTTACACCTCTGTGATTAAACTATTTTAAAAAATTCTTGGTATAACGTGTTAAGGGATTTGCTTAATAAGTTGTGTTCATGAGTGTAGTTTGATTGCTCGAGGACGAGCAAATGTTTAAGTGTGGAGTGTTGATGTGTGGCTATAATTCATGGTTTAAAGCATTATGTGCCTTACATTTTATGTGCGTTAATGATAAAAATACACGTCGTATGTGCATAATGGAGTCTATTTCATGTGTAGGTGAATTGGAGATGGAAGCCGAGCTAAATGGATGCATAAACGTCAAAAATACGCTCAAGAATCAAAAAGGAGTGAACCCGACTATAGCTAGGCGTTTGAGCTGTAAAGCCTGGTCATACCAGGATTTAGTCGGGCGTTTGGGGGGCGTTTGACCCATATTAGCCAAGCGTTTGGCCTGTAACGCCTGGTCCCTTATCCGGCCCAGTCCTAGTTTTGAAGGTTTTAAGTGTTTCCCCATTTGACTAGAAGTATCCTACACGTTTAGCGTTTGTCCCAAAACATATAAATAGACCCAAAATACAACTTTGAGGAGGGATGCCCTTTTGTAGATAAGATACACACGGGATCATTAGGAAGCGAAGGATTTCTCAGTTTTCTTCATCTTATTCTAGTATTTTCAATTTATGCAACACTTATGCAATTGTTTGATTATAGCATGAGTGGCTAAACACCCATTGTTCTAGGGTTGTGGTTTAGCCATGAATATTGTTATTCGACATTGATTTAACCTTGATTATAGTTCACTCAATATATGGTTGTTTCTTCAATTCTGTGTTTAATTGCTTAATTGTCTGGCCAGCAGTTAGGTTCTATATACTATCTATGTTATGCTTGGGAAAGCCGTATATAGATTAGAGAAGAATTGAAGAGAGCGCGATCGTAACCCTTCAGGGGAGCGGATTTGTGGTTATGATAGAAATATACCTAGTTACCGTGCTTAATTAAATATCATAATCTTAGTGCGTTCTAATAGATTAATTTCATAGGAATATAGGCGTTAATCTATTGAGAATAGGCGAGTAGTGCTTCGGGAGAAGGCTATGAGAGAATTTATCGATTAATTAGCAACCATGAGTGAATTATATGAAAGGGAGAATTAATTAGAACACAATACGAATGGTTAATCGATCACAACCCTGGAATATTTGTCTCTACTGAATACGAAACAATACTTTCGTACTTGATAATTAGTTATTCCATAGATTCGTAGTATAAATTAGTTACATTCCTGGATTTTATTTTGGCTTGATTTAATAACAATTAGAGTGATTCAAAAAGTAATTTACGCAAATCCATGTGAGTTCAACATTCGATTTAACATTATATTACTTGCTACAACCACGTATAATTGCGTGGGCGTTTGGGACTAACACATTACAACAAATATGCTTCTGCTTTCTCTTAAAGTTTGTTTATAGGAGTTTGTCTTTACCAAAAGTTTAATCTTAATCCAATCAAAAGTTGTAATATATTAGCATAATGAAAAATAGTAGGAAGTAACAACACTATGAAAACCCACCAAACCTAAAAGTATTGTCTTAAAGTTAATGTAGAACCAATAATTAATGTTATGAGTTACTCTTAAATGGGGGTTGTGTAAAACTTTTAGGTTGATCCATCCTATACTAAAATAGTTGAATAGAAATTTTCTCTATATACTTTGAGAAACAATCTTGCTGGTTTTGGAAATTTTTATGTAAAATCTAAAAGATAAGGTCATATCCAGAGGATTATGTGCACAAATTAAAGGACTAAAAGCTTGAGAACTTAAAAATTTAAGGATTCCAGGTTGAACTTCTCCAATGGGTCTTTAATCTATATGCTTTTTCATAATGGGGTATAACTATTGCTGTAATAAATTTATCAATTTGCCAACAATGAGTATTGTCATAATAAATTTATTAATTCTTTTAGATTATATACTTGGTTCTAAAAGCAACAAGAGAGTGTCGGTGTTCCTTTTTATTTATTCCCATATCTTCTTCCCCTTCCCCCCAAGTTAGTATTTATCATACTTCGGACCTTTAATTACTAACGTTGTTAAGGTTAAAATTTTCTTAAATTTAACAGTGGTTGACTTTAAGAGAATAAGTGCAAGTTAAGATAGTTCATGTGATCTGACGCTTTGGCTAAATTATAAATATTTGATCATTTGCATGACAGTATTAGACAACTTTTATCAAAAGGTAAGCGATTATCTCTTCATAAAGTGACTTTTCATAGTCAAGATCAAGTAAAACATTTTTATTCTTAATTCATTATTTATTTCTTATTTAGAATTGAAGACAAACTATAACGATATTTAATCCTTGAATGAATAATTTTAAAAGATAATAGAATCTTACTTCCACGTTTTCGCTAAGAAGCTAGAGGGTCTACAATAGCTTGACGAAAAAAGTAAAGTTCCTGAACTTTTCAATGTTTTATCAATATTGTGTATGTACCATGTGTATTCTGATCATGTTGACAATAGCAAGTAAACATAAAAATTATAAAAAAATTCCTTTTAAATACACATCCATATTTTGGTGGATCTTCTGACTATATGTGAAAAATAGTACCAACCTCCTTATTGGACCTCGTTAATAGAAAAAAAACACTTTTGCACAAGATCATGCACGTGTATATATTACAATTGTCTGGTCTTGGACTATGATAAGTATTCACTATTAAAAATAGGGGGGAAATGACCACGAAAAGCGATCAACTTTGGTCGCTAAACAGTGCAAAAGCGACCAAAAAGCATTAAAAATGGCTTGGTCGCTTTCTCGTTGGTCCCTTTAATTTAGGGACCAAAGTTGGTCGCTAATTAACGACCAACTTTGGTCTCTAAGTTAAAAAGACCAAATATTCCGGTATAAAAAAAAGCGACCAACTTTGGTCGCTATATTATTTTAATAATATAAATTTAGCGACCAAAGTTGGTCTCTATTTTTAAATTATGTTATTTATTTATTATTATACGAAATATAGCGACCAACTTTGATCTGTAAAGAAAATATAAGTTTTTTAAATCTGGAAAGTGACCAAAGTTGGTCGCTATTCGATAATTTTTTTTAACAAAAAGCAACCACAATTGGCCGCCGATTCCAACATTTTAATTTTTTTTATTAATTAAGCGACCAACATTGGTCGCCAATTTTCAGAAAAAATATTTTTTTAATAGAATAGCGACCAAAGTTGGTCACTATACTGGAAATCTGGGTTATTTAGCGACTAACTTTGGTCGCTATTGCCCAGGAAAAAAATTTATAGAATAGCGACCAAAGTTGGTCGCTTTTCTGGGTATTATTTTGGCAGAAACTGCCTATTTTGGCAACTACACCACCTGCCAGCATACCAAATCCTATTACAATAACAACAACAACAACAACAACAATACGAACTACAACAACACAACAACAATACGAACTACAACAACACAACAACAACAACAACAATAACACAACAATAACACAACAATAACACAACAACAACACAACAATAACACAACAACAACATTAAAACCAACAAAGTATAAAGTTCAATAGAACTAACACATTAAACTAACAAAACTAAGTTAATACTTATTACAAGCCCATTCGAAAACGGACCAAAGTTATATTGTCTTGTTCAAAGTATATAAAAGTACTCAAGGATTGTTTCATTCAACATCATTATCATCATCGTCTGATGAAGCTTCATTATCAAGACGGTAATGAGAAGGGTCATTTTGAGGAGGATGAGAATAACGATCACGGGGAGGACGGGAGGAACTAGCACGTGGAGGACGGGAGGAACGCTCACGTTCAAGTTGAGCCTCTGGCGATGACTCGCGAGACCGGGGAATCGGAAAAGCTCCAGAAGCTAGGAGAGCTTTGAGTTGAGCTTGCATGCCATGGTACTGAGCTTGCATGCCAACGTACTGAGCATCTCTAAGCTTTTCTCGTTCCTTGGCAGCTTCTAGCTCAAATGTGAGCTTACTCTCCTGCATAGCGGAGAGGCTCTCCCCATGAAGTTGCTCGCATTGCGAGGAAGTCCCTATTCCTTGCATTCCACAGTGATAACGATGGAACTTCTTAGTAGGAAGCCCGTATACCTTTCCCTATTTTGCACCGCCAGTAGCCTCCATCCATATTCTTTCAGCATCTCATCCGAAAGTTGGATTGCCTCGTCCGACTCATTAGGTGGCTGACTGCGTATGAATTCCTCCACGTCAGCTGTGAAGAAATTCTATAAGAAAAATTACATTGAATTAGTATTTCAAAATTTATATAAGTGTAAATAAAANAATATGAGTCTCCTTGAATAACCCATCTTGCTTCATTGGACGCCCCAACTTCTTTTCCTGAAACTCATAAATTTTAGTTAATAAATAGAATAGATATACTTTGAAAATTAAAATAAATTAATCAATTACGTACCAATCTTCTTTTTATTGTCCCTTGGCTGATCGCACCTCCAGTGCGCAAGGACCCTCCCTCTCGGATGCGCGAGCTTTCTTTCCTTTTTCGCTCTTTTGTAAGAAGGTTGCGGTAAGCCATTGCCTTTGCAAATCCTCCCATAAATGTTGAAGCAACCAGTTAGGCTTCTTGTTGAATTGTCTGGCTTTGGAGAAACTATGCGACAACCGCTTCCGAGCTTTGAGGTTAAAATTTTCAGCCACTTCCGCACTATAGCGGTGTTCCCATACATACTTGCTCTGTATTTCAAAAGTTAAATATTATATGGAAATATCATAAATATAAAGAATTATACTGCTTAAAGAACATTTATACCTTAAATTCATTGAAAATTTGCTCCTTCAGCGTGAATGAGAATTCACTCCAACTCGTATAGGGTGCATCATAAAGCTTTTCTGGTGGTTTTGGTGATTATCCTCGTAGTAATATTACTCGGGATAAACCTGCAATTTAACAAAAATGGAGAACACATTAAATCTTAGTACAAACTGTACAAAATAATAAACGTAAAAATAACAAATTACTCTTACCCATCACCCTCAGGGAATATGATGATCCTGCCATACTGATCATGATGCACCTCCTCGTCATCATCATCTGAAACTCGTACATTAGACGCATGTGTGGAAGGTGTAGGGGGTCAGAGCTACTATCTCGCAGGCGAAGGCCTGAAATAGATGGAGTCCCTGATGAAAATGGCTCTGATCCCTGTGACTGTGACATAGCTGGATAGACCGGAAGTGGTTGTGACATTAATGGTTGTGACCCCCGTGGCTGTGACACGGATGGATGTGATCCATGTGGTCGTGAGGTAGCTGGAATGTATGACAGACGTACAGTCCTATGGCCCTGTGATGAAAGACCCAGTGTCTGCACAAAGACATAGGGCTGGTGATGTTGTGGCACCTCATAATAGCCATCGGGTGGAGGATAAGACATAAGTGCAGGCTTAGCATCTCTGAAGAGGGTGGAAAAGATGGAGGATTATCTTGTACCCTCCTCTTTCCTTTACTAGCCTTTTGTCGACCTCGAGAACCAGTAGGGTCATCGTTACCTCAACCCTTGCCTGTCATATGCATAATATAATTCATATTTAGATTGAAACATATAAGAAACTAGCTATAAAACGAGAGTTATTAAAAAAACCAACTATTTAAAGCTCATCGACGTATTGTTCCTCGTCCGAGAATTCTTCTTCCTCACTAGTTTGAGCTTCATCAGTTGATTTTACTTCCTCATTTTCTATAATTGTTACTTCATATATATCAACTTCTTCCAATATGTGCGCAGGATTTTCCAATTCATTTTCTAAAAGTTCGTCCACTATTTGGTGAACACTGGAGACATCGTTTTGATAAGCA
>ML327872.1:6031-59422 GCA_005239505.1 Nicotiana paniculata | reverse complement strand
CCGTTTAGCCCGCGGGCCCGGGTCGGGCCCGGGTCGGGCCCGGCCCACCTGCCACCCTTAATTGACACTGGTCTCACATAGAACATTGAGCAATGCAGCTGGAGGCCCGTTGATGAAGAACACACCAGAGGAGATAGTCACTATTCTTGATGTGTTATTTGAAGATGCAAATCAGTGGCCCTCTGAGAGTGCTGAAAGAGGAAGAGCAAATGGTGTTCACTGTCGCGCCTCCTTTTTCTCGCAAAATCGGGTTTTGACATTTGGCAACTCCTTTTGAGATGGGTATTAAAAAGAAGAGTTGCCATTTAACGATTTTTAAGGTGCATTAGGGCATCTAAAGAAAACAACTCATAAACTAGTTTGGATCACCAGAGATCGGGTAAAGGCTCAAAATTACCTTGAGGGGAAGGAGTTAGGCACCCCTCGAGGTCCAAAAAGGTGGGTCCCGTCCGAACTTAATTAAGTGAATTAGTCATTAAAGGAAAATAATGCAATTCAGACAACCATTATTTAAAGCAGGAAATTAAAGGGGTCCTAAGTTTCTTAGCCTATAGGATCATTTCCGTGCAATACTTGGTAACTTTACCCAAGTTGGGGTGCTACACATAGTATTAGCGCACAAGTCATCATCTCCTTTACTACCCAATTACTATCTTTCAGTTATTACCTAAGCGTTCTAATAGCTTCTAACTCGTACCTTATGCGTGCTCTAGGACCTCTATTTAAGGTGGTTCTAGACTGACCTATGTTGCTTAAAAATAAGAAAGCTAAACGACAAACAAAGATGCAGATAGGACTGTCATACAAGGAGCAAATGAGGCTCATGTTAACCTCCACAAGTAAACAGCAAATGCATGCAATTCCCACAGACAACTTTTATTAGTTTAAGACCCTATAGGCAGGATATCTAGATGAGCATAAACAGAATATAAGATAGCAGTTTATTAAAACGAGTGTTGGGACCTACTGGCTTGCCTACTGATTTGGTTAAGACTCTGAATCTGGGCAAACTTCAAGCAGTACTAAATCGTAGTTGTTTTTAGCCCCAGAGTATTTAATAATCCTACAGGCTTGCCTAAGTGATAACCAGAATAGAATCCTATAGACATGGTATCTAAAACTGTTACTTAGACCTATAACAACGAGTTACGGATTTTAACAAATAGGTTTTTATCCTTTAGACCCTATAGGCATAATTTCTAGATGTTAGAACTGATTTCACCCTATAGGCATGATATATATTAGTTTAAATCCTATAGACATGATTTCTAGGTTTTGAAACTCATTTTTTATCTCTTATAGACATGGTATCTAAATTGAAACCGATTTTTATCTCCAATAGGCATGATATCTAAGTCGTATGTGGGCAGAATTTTAAGAAACTTGCCAGAAAGGTTATTATTCAAACAGATAGAATCCTATAGACATGGTCACTAATGCATGTATGTTATAAACATGACTTCTAGTTATGCGAGTTTTAGAAGTACAGAACTAGACAATCAAGAAATTCCTATAGTTGGGATCTCTAAACAAGTAATAGAAACCACACAACTTGNGCTTTCACTAATCAACCCCGAATATGTTATTACAGAAATTATTACAACCCAGAATGAATAAATTGCATAATAGAATCCATTACACTATAGGGAGCCTTCATAGGCCCAATATAAACCTAGGAATCAAACCTTCCAACAGAACAGCTTTGGAGCACAGCATAGGGATCCATAGCACATTAGAACAAGGTTTCCAGTGTGTCAAATTTCCCAAGGGCCTCAGGGGACCCAGGGAAATTCTCACACCAGAATCACATTCAGAAGATATTTCAAGAGATTGGAAAACCAATCCCCAGTGTGTCAGAGTTCAAAGGAGTCTCAAGTAGACCCTAGGCAGTGCTCACACTGGAGTGGTTGGGAACCTAAATGACTAGGAGTAGGGTTTTTTTTTTATAAAAAAAAACAGTACATAAAAGGGATAAGGGGCAGGTTTTAAAACAGTTGAATTTTTGAACAAATATGATTCAGAACATAGAATTGCAGGTAGAACTGTACCAAGAAGACAAACAGAATTCATGTTCAAACACATAACTCAAATAAATTGAAGTCTAGTGAAGTTAAATATTTAGACTAGTACTTATCACAGAAGAAGTTAGGCAAAACAATTGAGTTGGCCAGGTACATGAAATAAACAGACAGGGCAGGGAAGTTAAGCAACAAATTGACTGATTACATGTTCATAGTGTGCCAAGTTCATAATAGATATAGAATTAACAAATAGTGCATGAAACAAATTGAACCTTAGACTAACCTATAAGAGGATTGATATTATTCAAAGCAACTTAGTCCTAAGTTAACAATGATACTAAATCAGATCATATAATCATGTGAAAGACAGAATTGATACAGGCTAGTCAAGCAAAGTGTAAAGAATGAAATTACAAAGGTTAGGGCATACCAGTTAGTGGAGAAAGTAAACAGGAAGATGAAAGCAATTGAAATCCAAGAGTCTAGACTTGGCTTTCAGTCGGCTAGACAATGCAGCAAATCAGAGTGATAGAGATAACTCAAGTGTGTGTAAGTGTAGGGTGTAGGTATGTGAGAGTGAGCTTTGTCTCAGCGCGTTTTAAAATCAGAACAATGAAAGGTTTATATAGCACATAGTAGAGTAAAACCAAATAAGGCAGGAGAACCAATTGCACACAAATAAGGCATGCAACATCAATTAATCAATCAATTAGGGCTAACGGGAATAAATTGACAGTAACAGTAACTTAAATTAAGGGGCATATTTCACGGAGTAAATTAGTAGACAAGATTGAGGCTAAATAAGGTAAGTAGTAAATCTATAAATCAATTATAGGCCAGTCAAAACAATCAAAACCCATAAATCAATCCAGCAACATGAATTACGGAAAGTAGTACCAATTATGTATCACATATAAGGAAAGAATAGGTAAAAATTTGTCAAGGAGATATCAGTTTTAAAAGGAAAACACAATTTTCGAACCCTAATTAAGCAAGTAAATAAGTTAATCAACTAATTGACAGAGCCACAGTAAACATTATAACCAATAGTCAAATAATGAAAAACACTAAAGTGTAAAGACATAGAGATGAAACTCAAGTAAAAGAAATCGTCCAAACAGTAACGAAGAAAACCAGAGTTGAACATTTAAACGTATTAAACATTTTCGCGGAAACCTCTTGAAAATTCGAAACCCCAGCTTTTAGGAAAAATGAAATTAGTCGATAATAGTAGTAAAAATGAAAGAATCTTAAAGGGAAAATACTAAACAAACTCAAAACATTTCAGATCTAAAGAGATCTGAACTGATCAGAGGTAGAAAAAATCGAGTTTTGAACCAGAGATTTGAAGCCATGAAAATACAAAAATGATAATACTCACATACATGGGGGTGAATACGGACATATTAATCTAGAACATGAGGGTTTTGAGCCAAATCTGGCTCAAGCTTCTTGAGATTCCATCAAGTAAATATGAAAATCAGACAACCAATAGTGATAGGAGGCCAGATAAGGCCTAGAATCGAAGAAGAAACCCATGAATCAAACGGGTTTTAGTGACGGCGGGCTAGGGTTAGGAGGAGGGTGAGAGAGAGAAGAGAAGAGGAGAGGGAATTGAAGGGCGGCGAATTTGTGTAAATGAGGGTAGGGTTTAGGTCGTTGGTCAATAAAAAATGGAAGGTTAGTTCTGGGTCGTTGATCTTTTGAGATCAACGACCAGGATTAGATGTAGGTTGGGGCGGGTTACAGACGAGTAGGGTAATTGGGTTTGGGTTAGGTTAACTATTGGGCTGGGTCCAAAAATCAATTTAAGAGAGGCTATTTGTTAATTACCCAATTAATTTAATAAAATAATTTATAGAAATAGCTAATAAATGATAAAAATGCTATTTGTGTATGAAAATGATTTAAAATAATCACTTAATATTATAAAAATATAAAAGGTCATTTTTGTGTAAAATCAAGTAATTATGCACACGTGGGCTATTATTGCAGAGTTATTGCAATTATAACCTACATATGCAAATATAATTATGCATAAAATAATTAAAGCTTCATATAAATATAGATGATAAAATTGAGCAATAAAATTATTATAAAAACATTTGTGACGCAATATGTAATTATTTGGATAATAAAATAATGGAATAAATTAATTAAAATCCTTTAAAATTACAAAAAATTATGGAAATATACTAATTGATGGTCATGCATTATTTTGAAAATATATATGTATTTTGAAAATAATATAGGGAAAAATTGGGTATCATCATTCACCGGGTTAATGCTAACACATCTGTGCAGGTACAACTTGATGCTATGGCTAAAGAGATAAGGAAGCTGATCTTAGCCGCAATACAAAATGAACCTCTTAGAGCTTGTGATAAATGTGGAAGAGGACACCCTACTCATGAGTTTCAAGCCTCAACTGAGGAAGTGAATGCGGTGGGGAACTACAACTTTAATGCAATGGGTCAGAGACACCCCAGTTTTTCATGGAGTTCATATGGGAGGTACAGTGAATGCATGGCAACAAAATAATCCTAGACACCAGGGACAAGGAGCGGTAGTCTTTCAAAATCAGCAGAGGCAACAATTTCAGCCTCAACAGCCCATTCAGTCTGGCATAGAAGATATCATGAAGGCCTTTATTCAGAAAACCTATGAGAAGCTTGAAATTCATAGAGCAACTATAAGGGAACATGGAGCAGCTATTAAGGAAATAGGTACATGTCTTCGAAATCTGGAGAGATAAGTGGGACAGATTGCAACAATTTTATCTGAAAGGATCCCAGGTACTTTGCCAACTGATACTGAAAGAAACCCCCAGGAGATGGTAAATGTTGTAACTTTGAGAAGTGGACAAGTGTTGAAAGAGCCCTCCACAGTCCAAAAAGATGTGAAACTTGAAAAAAAAGTGGGGAGCAGCTGAAAAATGAAATTGATAAGAAAAAGAAAGGCAAGAAGGCAACTGAGAAAAAGAAGAAGGAAAAGAATTCAAGAAGGGATGAATCTGAAGAGAGCAAGCATGTGTCTGCTTTACCTTTTCCCCAAAAGTTGTATAGAGAAAAGTTGGATAAGCAATTTGAGAGATTTCTAGATATGCTGAAGCAGCAGGGTAATGTAAATTTGCCATTCATAAAAGTTCTCTCCCAAATGTCGTCTTATGGCAAATTCTTGAAGGAATTCTTGACGAAGAAGAGGAAGATAGAAGAGACCTTAGTGGTCAGGCTCACAAAGCACTGCATTGCAATCTTGCAAAACAAACTCCCACAAAGTGTGGCGATCTAGGGAGTTTTACTATACCTTGCTCTTTAGGCTCTATTTGTTTTGATAAGTTGCTATGTGATTCTGGTGCCTCAATTAATCTAATTCCTTTGTCTATCTACAGGAAACTGGAGAATGAGATTGGACAGATGAGGTCAACACCAATATATTTGCAGCTAGCTGAACAAACAACTCTAATACCCGATGGGATAATGGATGGTGTCTTAGTTCGGGTAGATACGTTTGTATTTCATGTAGACTTTATAGTGGTGAATATGGGGAGAACAAGGAAGTCCCCCTTATCTTAGGAAGACCATTCTTAGCAACGAGTAGAGCAATCTTAGATATACACGATGTTGATACTCAATTTCGTCTCATATATTTCTCAAATAATATACATACTTTCAAATTATTATTTTTTGCATTTTTTTATTTACAGGATTACACAAGCATTTCTTATAATTTTCCATAATTTTAGAGCTTTTAAATTAATTTTTACTAGCATTAATTTTTGTAGAAATCCAGTAATTACTCTTTTAAATTATTTGTGATAACTTAATCACTTAAAATTGTTATTTGTATCACTAGTATATTTTTGAAATATTTTCACTCCATTTTTAATTACAATTGTATTTTTAGGCTATTCGCATAAATTTGCGATAATAGTCTATATTTTGCGTTCTTATTACAATTGACGTTTCATTTAGGGTCCAAATAATATATTACATTTTTTATAGTCTCCTATTATTTATTTAAAGTATTAATTTTCCTTTTAATTTCTATTTTTAAAAGATGGCCCAATTTTGAGTTAATTTTTCGGACCAAACAAGCCCAATACACTAACTCAATAACCCAACCCAAACCGGTCACGACCCGCCTAACTTACCCGACCCAACCCCTCTTTAAAATCCTGGTTGTTGATCTCTAAGATCAATGACCCACATTAAACGTACCCTCTTAAATTACCCAACTCCCAAACCCTAATCCCATTCCCCTCTCCCCCCCCCCCCCCCCCCCCCCCCCCGTCCTAAGACTCTCCCCCTCCTCTAAAGAACCCTAACCGCCACCCTCTTTCTGCTAATGGTTGATTGTCCATGATATCACTTAGTACTTTCCTAAACATGGCAAGTACTACTACCCTGATTCTGTCTGATTGACTGTTATCTCTTGAATCTGGACCATATTTCGTCTACACACGTTCTATTCTGTACTGTATGAGTCCAATTTTGTTTGGATTTTGCTGATTTACACTTTCCTTAAAAATTAGGTTTTACCAGATTTTCTCTCTTAAATTGATTTCAAATTGATTTGCATGTTTCTTTTCCTTGTTTGTTGTTTATTTTACTCTGTTTCCTTATATGTTTGCTCGATTTTTGACTACTATATAAACCCTCTCATTTTTCCTCATGGGACAGACTTTAAAATCGATCTCTTTACAAAATATTTGGGGTTTTGGCTACTCTCTTGCTTGGTATTCTGTACTGGCCGGCTGAAAGCCAATGCCATTAACATCTTGGTACCTGTTCTTGGCGCGAGCATCGCCCTGAGTTCATCGAAGCTCTTGGGAACTTTGATGCATTAGGAATTCTGGGTTTTCTAGGGAATTTATTCTTTATTGTTCTTCGTTTAACTGTAGAGTCACTATACTTTGCAATTTCATTCCTGGATATCTATGGTCTGCATACATTTTCACTCCTGCAATTGGTCAATTCAATATGATTTCTGGGTTGTTTTTGTGTATAATTTCATTTGACTTCTTTAATCCTTTAAGTCTCTTTAATTTTTAGTTTCAAGCATGCCTAAACCTAGTTCTACTAAATTCTGACCAGTCAATGTGTTAAAATTATTATTGTTTGGGACTCTTACATTTGTTAGCATCTTCTAGTGTTTAATTTAGTCTTTTGCTATCAATGTTGTTACTTGAATATGCCCTGCTCGCATAATTTGTACTTATTTTAGTCGACCAGTGTAGTGAGTCCAAAAACATGAATATGCATACCTACTGTATGGCACATATTCAGAATTTTTATGGTGATAGCTTGCTTATCTAACATGTTTGACCTTGCTCTCTATCAGTATGCCTTTTATCATGTTTTATCCCTTACCTGATTCACTAGTAGTTATAATCTGCTAAATGCTTCCCTATTGCCAAATTAGCATGATGAGGACCCATACTTAGCATAACCTGGACCTTCTTTAGGTAATTAGTTTACTGTGTCAATGCTAGAATATCAACATGTGCTATTTGACACGAATTTACTTTTCCACTCTGTCCTGAATCACTGTGATGTTTATCTTACATAATTAATGTGTTTTAGTCTGTTATGAAACTTTTTCTCAATTGTGATCTTGCTTCCCTGCTAATATGCCCCCCAATATATGTTAATTCCTTGTTCCTTCTGCGATGACTTGGCCTGTCATAATGTGTGTTCCTATCATGTTTCATTGTAGCCTTGTCTTCTGATGAGAGTTAACATGTTTGTCTTATGATACTTATATGTATACTTAGCATCAACTGGACTTCTTAGGTCTCTACCCGTTAGTGTTAACTTCTGTCAAACCTTGCAAACATGTTCCTCCTCTAACTCTCTCAATATGCGTTTGTTATGTACTACTTTGCTAAATGTTGAAGTTCTACTGAACAAGTCCTATGACCTACTTGATTAAATGCTTTGTATGATCAACTGGGCTATGTCTACTTTAGGATATAAGTGTATCCCCTAACTTCTGTCCACTCTCCTTACTTGCAACTTATGCTATTCTAAACTTCTCATTCTTAGATGGCTGAAAGTCAAGGCTACCTAGGTTTCTATTGTTAGCCTCCCTAGTGTGAGCACTGCTCGGGGTCCAATTGAGACCCTTGTGAACTCTGACACACTAGGGTTTGGTTCTTAGTCATTCCCTAAATCACAAACTGCTCTTATTTCTCCCTACTCCACCATGTTATTTGTTGTGTATCTGAATTGGTTGGTTCAAGTGATGCAACACTTGGCAATGTGATTGAGTAAATTTGATTTAGACTCCTCTATGGATTCCTGAGTCGTGCATTGAATGTGACTCTTTGTTGACGGCCTAGGTATGCTGTGTAAGAGCTATTGAAGGCCCATGAAATGTTGGGTACTTATTTTATATGGGCCTGTTGTGGGCCTCTTATCACTGTTATGTAATATTTGTACTTTTCACTCATTATTGGGCCTGTAATAACCTTTTATATAAACAATTGGGGTGTTAGTAAAAAGGGAATGAGTAGAATTTAATATCTACATACAATGGGTATATAACATGGCTATAGGACTTGGTAATATGTTTGCTATACGTGTTGTTCGATCATATGAGCACTGTAGAGATCATGCCATTAGAAGAAGCGCACACACACTACTTGTCTACCATTAAACATGAGTTCAAATGCTATTTCTATGTTACATGTTTATAGAAAGCACACCTATAGGAAGTGAGAACTCCTTCAATTTTCGTGACTGCTTTAAAATGCATTAGAAACCTGCCTATAGGGACAAATAATTTTCCTTCAATTCACTTCAGCTAATCATTAGGAATCATGCCTATAGGATTTTGATCGCTTCATTTGCTATTGTATCACATTGTTCATTAAAAATCTTATTTATAGGACTAAGTATAAATAAAACGAGTCCTAAGCGTCAACTACTAGAAATCATGCCTATAGGAAATAATTGCTCGACTACTTAATCATTGTTCCTTAGCGACACTGTTAGAAAAATCTGGATAATTTTGGGACTCTTCCCAGCAGATTCTGTTATACCCAACTGCGTAGATCACCTAGGAATCATGCATATAGTATTGATAACTAAAAACTATTAATAATTAGCTTGTAATACCTGCATAATTCTGTCTATAAGCAATATCATGCATCTGAAATTTACCCGCATACCTTGAGCGCCTAGAAAACATGTCTATAGGTTTAAATTCTTGATTATGCCAATTCCTAATTGATATATGTGTTTGCGTGCACTTGCTGCTTAAGTGTGGAGGTCAATGTGAGCCTTTAATTGCATCTATGTGAAGTCTTTAGATGTTTTTTTATCGCCTAGTTTTTTAACAAATTTGAGCATCCTAGATAAGGTCTAGTACCAACCAAATAGAGGTCCAAAACCTCCTGGACGATAGGTATGGGACGGTTAATGCACACATAGGGCATGACTTAGAATTGAACTAGAGCGCTTCTGGTAAACAACTCTAACATAGTAATCAGGTAGCAGGAGATGATAGTTTGTACCCGCTGAATAATATGAGTAATACCCCATTTTGAGGGAGTTACGAAATATTGTTTATGTTGCACGGGGTGATACTTAAGGCTAAAAAACTTAGGACCCCCTCTTTTGTTTCTTTTCTATTAGAATCAAAAATAGTTGTACCCCTCTATTCAAAAATCTTTTTATAATACAATTCTTAAATTTTGTGCTCTCTTTGTTTATTTGATCGCATAGACTAATCCATATAATTTAAGTTCGGCCGGGACCCATGGTTGTGGACCTCGAGAAGTGCCTAACACCTTCTCCTTGAGGTAACTTGAGCCCTTACCCGGTTGTTGGTGATGTATACTAGTTAAACCAGAGTCATTTGCAAATAGGTTCCCTAATGCACCTTAAAAATCGTCAGGTGACGACTCTCCTCTTTTAATACCTCCTTAAAATAGTTGTCACATGTGCAAACCCGATTATGCGAGCAAAAACGGAGCGACACACGAGATAAGACTCATACTTAGAGTGGGTGAGGAGACTGTGACCTTTGAGATGAAACGGGGGTTAAAAAGGAGAAGCCAACTGCAAGTGTTGAGTGGAAAGTGAAGAGTACAAGGGAGAAAGTTGCAGTGAGTGAGAATGATAAGTGTGGGGTGTACCAAGAAAAGGCTGAGAAGAAGCTGTCTGCATAGATGTGTGCATTAGTTCGGGCGCATGATATGGATCCCGACTTCGACTCAAACCCGACTAAAAATTCAAGGAAGTTTTCTTTACCTTATGCTTTTTAATTATGTATCATCGGGACATGCCACAACTTAAAATGTGGGGTGGGGGATAATTGTATGTTGTGTGTATATATGTTAGTTTAGTAGTTAGAGATAGAAATTTTTTTTTTAAAAAATATTAAAATTTTCGATTTTTCCCGACAATGGATATCATTCGATAGGTTTCTTGAGCGATTATAGTCGGAAAAAAGACAAAAAGGTTTCTTTTGCTAGGTAGTGTAATAAATCCCTCTTGATTTTTTCTTTGTGTCGCGGTTCTTTTCCAAGGGTTTTGTTTGAACCGGGTGTAGTTAGTTTTATTTGTTTTGTAGAGTAGTAGGAAACCTTATGCTATGATTTGAATTAAAAGTAATATCTCTTGACATTATTATACCTTGAGAATAGTGAGTGCTTTAGTTGTGATGCTTAGGCTCAGTTTTTTAATCTTGTATAAGTACCTTAAAATTTATGATCCTAACTTTGCTTAACTGCTTTGACTAGAGAGTCTTGATAGTCCGATCTTGATTGAGTTATGTGCTATGTATGTGTGAGATTTTGTATATTTTATGTATTGCATTTGATATCTAGAACTTTCCCCATGTGTTTGCAAAGAGAAATAGTAGTTTTATACAGTCTTGGAAGTGATTTAAGCATTTCTTTATTGAGTCATTTCTATGTTTTACTCACCTAATTGTGATGTATCGTAGTTAACCACTTTGAGCCTGTAATCTCGTTTCTTTAGAAACCACACTATGAGCCTTACCCATTTGTTCGAATTGATCATCTATTTGAACTATTTACCTCTTGTGAGCACTTGAAATTATTATGAACTTTGTAAAAAGTTGAAGTGTAGGGTGTTTTGTTTGACTTTTGAGTGGAACTAATGAAATAAGAAGAAAGATGTATTGTTTTGAAAAAGTAAGAGACACTTGAAATAAAAAAGACAGAATAAAATAATTGTATGATTGTGAAAAATATTCCTTGATAGCGGTAACTCTTGATGTAATTGTGTTTAAAGAAGTTGAGAGTTAATGTATATTGATGTGAAGGTAGAGTTATGGTTTGACATAAGTGTGGGGTTTCGAACAATGAAATGTATGTATTAAAGTGCTTAGGGAGGTGTAGTCATTCTTATATCGAATTACATATTACTCGTCCCACAACCTATACTACAACCAATTAAAGTCCTACTTGATCCTTGACTGAACGGGCTCAATTAGTTTAGCAGTACACTACGAGAAAACCTATGGTTCATCTTTTGTAGCATATGAATGTTATTTTTGAGAGTGAACGAATTCTTTCTATCTTGAGTTCCAAACTGTTCTTAATTTCTTTTGTCTGTGGAACTACTCTCTATTGTTGTGTGAGGACACTTGATTCATGAAGGGAAAGTAATGTCGTTGACCTTTGTGTTAGAGTAAGTGAGTGATTTATAAATAATATGTGGTGCTTTTGAATCAAATCTTGTTGCTAGGATGTTACGATATTGTGCTTAATCTATTTTAAATATTATGTGATGAGTTATGAGAGTTGTTTAAAAAGGTTGTGTCTATATAAAGTGTAGTTTGATTGCTCGAGGACGAGCAATAGTGTAAGTGTGGGGTGTTGATGGTTGGCTATAATCTCGTGTTTTAGTGGCTTATTGCACTCTAATTTACTGCACTTTAATTGATTTTGAGCTCTAATAGATAGTGTTTTGCACTAATTGTGTGTTTTATGCCTTGTAGGAGGATTCTGAGCTATGTAGATATTACAGAATGAATTCGAGCTATTTGGAGCTTTGAAGTCTGAGTAAAATCCCAAGGAATTAAGCCGGGATTGCATTTGTGGGTCGAAAACCACGTATGGATATCAAAAAGTGAGGAAAATTTCGTACTCTGAGAAAACGTCACTAGCGCGGGACATGGCACGCCGCGCCTGTGCAAAATTCCTACATCCTATCAGAACTAGCTCTCTGTATTTCCCCATTAATGCCCTGCATGGCGCATCGCCCCATGCGGCGGGTACAGAGTAGTTGTCCTATTTCGCACAAGAACGGTGTTTTCGCTGGGCCCTACCCTACTTGGTATATATACATGAAAAAACGATATTTTATTGAATTTTGACACATCAAAGACCTACGGAGGCGAATGAGGAGTTGGAGAAGTGAAAGCACAAGGGATTCATCACTCAATCCTCACTCAAGACAAGAGTATCGTTTTGTGTTTTTCTTTACTTTAAACATATTTGTGATGAATTGCTCCATATTTATGGAGCAGTTCTCTTTAGGGTTTGATGAATTTGGTGTATTGATATTTGTTTGTGGATTATAACTCTAGTTTTTCCGTATTGAATTGTTTTGGATGATTTTAGTATTGCATCTATATTCACATGTTCATGTAATCGAGAGAGGCATAACATGTGATATCTTTGCATTATTTTGTTGGTTGAGTTCAGTAATTCTTCTTGGTAATCGAAAGAGGCTAATTGAATCATTGATTAAACTTAATTAGGAGGATAATCGAAATAGGTTTTCCTAAAGACCAATCCACTACGAATTCTTGCATATCTTCATCGAGCTTAATTTACTCAATATTGCGAGGTTGAGACTTAATCGAGAGAGGAGTTTCTACTAAAAAGTTCGAACTAATAATTGAGTGAATTCGAGAGAATCACTTGAACATTAGAAGTGAATTAACTAGAGTAAAATTCCAGATAATTACCTTTCACCTATCCAATCACTCCCTATTTTGTCCTACTGATAACCTTCCTTGCTTACTTTTGGTGCGATTGTCGTTAGTCAATTAGCTTTAGATTCTTAGTTAATTTTAGTTTTAATCACATAATTCTAAATTGTTGATCATCTTGGATAACAATCTAGCTACAAATTATGATAATACTGTTTAACTCCAATCCATGTGGATACAATATTATATTATGCTATGTTCGATTAGAGAGCATATTTAAGTGTGTGTTTTAAGCTCGTCAACTTTCCGAATCAAAGAACAAAGGTTGCAAAAATATCATACCGAGATCCGTAAGCTGCTTCTTGAGTTCGACGAATGCCAGCTCGACCAGATCATGCCTACGCAGAATGACGATGCAGACAACCTCGCCAAATTGGCCGCAACCACCAATAACATCACGACTGGGGATAAAAGTGTAGTCAACCTCCTCAACTCATCATTAGACCAAATCGAGGTAAGATCTGTAAGCTTGACTTGGGATTGGCAGAATCATATTATCACCTATTTTCAAGACGGCACACTCCCAAACGACAAAAAGGAAGCCAAAAAACTAAGAATGCAAGCAGTCAGATTCAACCTCCTTCATAGCGACCTGCACAACAAGACATACAACGGCCCTCTAGCGAAATGTTTGGGCCCAAACCAAACCCAACGCATCCTATAAGAAGTCCATGAAGGCCATTACGGTGCTCACTCCAGTAGTCGAGCACTCGTTAAGTATCTCATATGGGCAGGATACTATTGGCCCACCATGAAAAAAGATGCCTCAGAATTCGTGAAGAAATGTGAACAATGTCAGAAATACGCCCCAATAATTCACCAAGCAGGCAAAATCTCCACTCAGTCACTTCCCTGTGGTCATTCATCAAGTGGGGAATGGACATCGTGGCTCCCTTTCAGCAAGGCGAGGTAAATACATTTCCTTTTGGTTTTAACTGACTATTTCTCTAAATGGGTGGAAGCAAGAGCATTCGCCCAAATACGTGAACAAGAGGTAATTACCTTTATATGGAGAAACATCATCTGCCAATTTGGCCTACACGGGAAGATCAGCTGCGACAACGGAACCCTGTTCACGGGAAAGAAATTCGCCGAATTCTTTGAGAAGTGACATATTAAGAGGATACTTTCAACCCCGTATCACCTGGCGGGTAACGGACCTCCAACAAGTCCATATTAAACATCATGAAGAAAAAGCTCGAAGACGCCAATGGACTATGGACGGAGATACATCCAAAAGTATTATGGGCGTATAGAACTACCCCGAAGACTAGCACATGAGAGACACCCTACTATTTGGTCTATGGGACCGACACAGTCATACTAGTCGAAGTCGGAGAACCCAGCTTAAGGTACTCCCATGAAAGCGGTACTAGTAATGATGAAAGTAGAAGGCAGGAACTCGATGAAATTGATGAACGAAGAGATATGGTGTACATAAGGATGGTCTCCCAGAAGCAGCAAGAAGAACGTTATTACAACAATAAAGTAAAGGCCAGTCCGCTCAAAGTTGGGGATTACGTACTCAATACCAAAACTCAAGCGAGCAAAGAACGACGGGAAGGCAAACTGATATGGCCCATACAAAATTACAGCCACAACAAACAGGGGTGCGTTCCAATTAGAGACAATGGAAGGAAAGTAATTACCGAAAAATTGGAACATCAGCCACCTAAAATACTTCAACTTCTAAAAGGAAGAAGTGTCCCCAAGTCGTAATCTTTTTCCTTTACTTGAGTTTTGTCCCATTAGGGTTTTCTCAAGGAGGTTTTTAGCGAGGCGACAAAGGGGACATTTCGAGTCGAAGTATACGAAGGAGGGGCTGTTTTCCTCTTTCATTTCCCAACTCTTCAATACTCTCCAAGTCAAGCAATGAAGGGACATGATAGACTGAGACTGGAACGTTAGCCAATGCCCAAAAATTTGTAGCTTTCTCCAATCATGTAATTAGAGAAACAACATCAAAGTAATAAGAAACTTACGTTTATCATAAACATCTATTGGCCCTCGGCCGCGATTAATAAAAGGTTAAGTTCGACCATGCTCGAACAACACTTATCGGCCCTCGGCTACGATTAACAAAAGGTTAAGTTCGACCCTACTCGAACAACACCTATCGGACCTCGTTCGCAATTAACAAAAGGTTAAGTTCGACCCATCTAGATCAAAATTTATCGGCCCTCAGCCGCACTAAAACAAAGGTTAAGTTCCACCCAACTCGAATAATACCTATCGGCCCTCGGCAGCCCATTAATAAAAGATTAAGTTCAACCAAGTTCGAATGACACCTATAGGCCCTCGGCCACACCTAAACAAAGGTTAAGTTCGACCCAGCTCGAACGACACCTATCAGCCCTCGGCCACACTTAAACAAAGATTAAGATCAACCCATCTCGAGTAACACCTATCGGCCCTCGGCCCACGATTTAAGGAAAGGTTAGGCTCGACCGGTTCTTATAACACCTACCGGCCATCGATCACAACTTGACAAAAGATCAAAATCAACCAAGTTCAAACAAATCTATCAACCAAATATTAATAAAGAAACACACCCGACCTATATAAACAAAGGTCAAATATGGCCCATAAATATTTTCTAACAACGCTACGACCAACTAGAATACATCAGCAATAGAAATAGCAGAAATTATAACAAGCAAAAAACAAAATCATAGTACACAAGTGCGGAAACAAGTAACGTGTATGGAAGAAGGCGTAGAAAAAAACTTAAACATTTACACACGAATAAAGAGTTCATTACAAAGGCTCTTAAGGATGCCGGCAACAATACACAAAAAAAGTCTAAGAGAAATACTACTAGCCCTCGTCACCACGGCCCTCTGAAACTTCACACCTCGATCCCCGGCATCTTCGCCACCTTCCCCTGAGGATAAACGGTATCATACCAGGCGTCCTTATCAAGGTGGTCTAACCCTCTTCCCTATCCTCCTCGTCAGGTCGAGGTGTAGCGGGATCATGTCCAAGGGTGACTCGAGCTTCACGATCCTTAACCCAGGTATCCTCAAGGGCAGCCTAAAAAATGGAGCTTGCTGCGTGTAAGTACCGAAATACATCAAATCGGGCCTCGTCATATATACACTCTTCACATAACTCCCGAGGTACACTAGGGAAATCAGAAGCGTGGGAAGAGGACGACCATGCAAGCAGTTGAGCCTTCTCGGCCTTTAGAGTGGTCACTCGATCACGAAGGAAAAATTGTCTTTCTCCAGCTCCCCGATCGTCTCTTCGAGCTAGCCTCCTTAGCTCTCGCCGTCGATTGATCATTTTCTCGCTCGGCTTGAAGAGTCCTATTCACCAACTCAAACATCTCTTCCTTCCTCCGGGCATCCAAACGAGAGGATTTTGCCTTCTTAAGTTCCTCCAGCTTCTCGGCAACCTCACCATAGAGGGCTTCCAACTGAAACCGAAACTCTTGAAGTTTCCCTCGCAATTTAACCACTTGAGCTTGAAGATTACTGCATTGGGCCTCTATGCCCCTACTAACCTTAAGCTCATCTTCCCTACTTATCAACGTCCCCTCGAGGACACTTCACTTCTCGATGGCCTGCATCAGCTCCTCGTCCCTTTTCTTCAAATCTTCCCTCAAGGCCCGCATATCGCGCCCTCGCAAAATCGACTGTAGAGATCCCTATACTTGCCACGGTACTCCAGATACTTATTTTTCAATTTCACGAAGATTTCTCTATGCCTTTTCTCCCTACGGGTGCTCTCAACTTCTAAAATCACCGTCTGCAAACCAAAAAAGAAGAGGAAAAGGTTAGAACTTAGAATGTTCTAAAAAATTAGGAAAAAGTTCATATAATTGATATTGACCTTAGAGTGAGGCCATCAATTTTCCTCGACAAGGAACCAACATTTATCTCTTTAAGGGTCTTACCCTAAATATCGGAACTGAGAGGACCGAGGGGCGGACTACCTCCTCAGTGTCCACTAACAAGTCACGATCCATAAGGATCGTGATAGTCCTTGAACCCCCCTCTAACCTCACCTCGAGCTGGGTAAGCCCCTATTCGATCATTCTCAGGTCGTCCACGTCAATATCGGAACCTGATTTGTTGTCCTCCTCGGCAATACGTTTGCCCCTATCATCAGCAGGCAAAGATTCCGCGGCTGTCCAAGAGGTTGAAGCCTCCTCTCGCCGTGAAAAGTCAAAGTCGCCAGCAGCCGCCCCTTCGGTCTCCATCCCCTCGGAATGAAGAGACACACCTACATCAGCTTCCACCGACCTCGGATCCTCGAGACTCAGTTCAACGTCATCACCCCTATTTATAAGACTTGGGGGGTACTAGAATCGAAACAGTAGGCTATGATTAGCACAAAAATCGGCACGACAGAACCACTCAAGGGTCACACGTGAATCGACACAACGCGTCGGTAAATGGCGTCATCATGACGCTTGTCGTCACTCTTTCTCTTGGACCAGATGGTTCCAACAAACTTCTCAGGAAATTCAAAGAATTTAAAATGTGCAGTCCTCATAAAGCCACGTTACCTAATCAGTATGATGATCACGACTTATATAGCTAGCTCGGTAAGCTCGACCGCAAATGACACTATCCACTCATCGACCTTGCCTACGAGGACTACCTCGAATAGAGGAGGGACTATCTGTATGGGCCAAAAAATATCTTTGATATGGGTAAGCCACATCAACATCATAATAGCCTTTATCGGCTGTCACGTGTTATCAGTAAGGTCCCCACAAAGATCGGCCCCAGGTCGAAGTAGCCTCGAAGCGATGAAGAGTGTGGTCGAAGAATCAGGAAAGATCAAGGTCGTGAAGTCATCGTAGTTCTAGGTCAAGGTCGAGCATCTTAGACAGAGTTATAACAGCTACTTTTAAGATATACACAAAAGAGGGTATTCTAATAGATATTCTGTGCACTTGTACTTGACACAGATTATTAGTTACAACCTTAAACTATTGGTGGTCTTAATTACCGCCCTCAACTTGGCCTTTTGAAAGCCATTACCCCTCTAGACGCTGATGTGACAGAGAGTGTGGGTGCACTCGCTGCCACGTGAATTTTTCTTTATATGTGGCATTTTTTTTAAAAATAAAATATATTTTTACCTTTTTAAGTATGTTATTTTTTTGGATAATTGTTTTCGAACACAATTAATAATAAAACTTGGATCGAACTACATTATTTAGGCTAAATATTTTTATTTGGCTAAAAATAATAAAGTTTAAATTAATCTTTTTTTTTGAATTTGACCTAAAAATAAAGATTTATACAATTGAAATAAATAATCAAGGCATCTAAAAATTTATAAAGAAAATACACATGACTTTTCGTTTCTTCTGACATCAGGCACTTCATGAAAACTCCGGTTCAATTTTTCGGTTATGAAATACCAAACCAAATAATCTCAGTTTGGTTTGTTTCTTAGAGATTTCAGATTAATTAGTTTGGTTATATTGAAATTTCTGTTTAAACCAATGGACATCTTCTGACAAGAAATAATGGACCTCTAAATAAAGTATTTATGTCAAATTGCCTAATTGTCTCATTCCCATTATATTCATCTGAAAATTTGATAATTATAAATACAAATGTAAATCCTTGATATGACAAAAGGATTACAAGAAGAAAAAATAATAATAAAAAAGTATGAGATAACTGTTTAACCAAAGAATTAGACCCTTTGACTAAAACTTATTTTTAATACGGATAATCAAGGTAATGGAGAAAAATGAATAATAGACAATATTACAGAAATATAGAAAATCGAAGTTGATTGTATTCGATCAGATGACTTTACAAGCTGTATTCCCCTCCCTTATATAGGAGATTTTTATAACGTACGACTCTTGCTATGGTTACTCATTAATGATTAATTGTGACATTAATGAGGCGTTACAAAGGATAACGGTAATTGGGGTTCGATTACATAACGTTCGAGTAATCAATTGTGGGTCCTTGAATCTGCCCGTAGCTTTGTCTAGATTCATTCTGACTGTGCCTCTCTCCCGTTTTGATCAAGTTGAGTTTTTCGTGGCTGATTTCGTGGGTTTATTGTACCGTGCCTCTTTGTACCGTGCCTCTTCAAAAAATCACATCCAGCTGTCGCATTTTCCTGTGTCCACGTGACTGGCTGAGTTGTCAAAAGCTGGCTTATGTGTGAAACTCTTTTTTACCAATACAATAACTATCATGAATTTATGTTATAAATAGTCAATTGAAATAAACAGTCAAGGCATGTTATAAAAAAAAACATATGGCTATTTCTTTCAATTGTATAAATCTTTATTTTTAGATAAAATTTAAAAAAAAAAGATTAACTAAAACTTTATTAGTTTTAGCCAAATAAAAAAATTAGCCTAAATAATGTAGTTCTATCCAAGTTTTATTATAAATTATATTCGAAAAAAATTATCCAAAAAAGTAACATACTTAAAAAGGTAAAAAATATATATATATTTTTTTAAAATGCCACATATATAGAAAAATCCACGTGGCAGGCGAATGTACCCCACACTCTTTGACACATCAGCGTCTAGGGGGTAATGACTCTCAAAATGCCAAGTTGATGGGGATAATTAAGATCACGAATAGTTTAAGACTGTAACTAATAATCCGTGTCAAGTTTGAGGGGGGGGGGGGATGTTAAGGTATTTCTCCTCCTTATAAATTGAAAGTGGCACAATGACAGAGGACATGAGATATTCATTTTTAAAAAACACATTGAATGCCACTTACATGAGATCTAATCCCTTTTCGGTGACTCACACGTTTTATTTACTTAAATGTCACTTATTGCTATTTATTACTATTTAATGTCATATTCTATCTTTTTGGATCATTGAATACTATTATTATTGCTTATGTTCATTGGCATCCGTACAAATATACAAGTTATTTGTCACACCACCGATAATTTTGTCTTTAGGATATTATTATTAGCTAAGATTAACTCTTCTTTGTTTAAAATCTAATTGGTTGAACCAAAATTTATATTTTTGGTCAAACAAAAAGTACTTTTCATAAAAGTATTTTTGAGGATAAACAATTTATGTTTTTCTAATCAATTTGAATACATTTGAGCAGCAATTAATATTTGATTAAGCATTTAAACAATATTTTTAACTGTATTTTCTCAAAAGTACTTTTCAAAAGAAACTATTTTTTTTAGCTTCTCAAAAACAACTTAACGCAAAAATAATTCTTTCCTTCTAAAAGATTTGACCAAATCTCTTAATTTTAGAAAAATAATACTTTTGCGAAAGAAAAAAAGAACTGGGCTAAACATGCTTTAAGAATCCATCTATTTGTCAGTAAAAAAAATTCCTAAGTCAAGTGGTACTCCATGATCACTAACGAAAAACATCCTACTACTCTCTCTTTTTCAATTCATGTGAACCTATTTTTTTTGGTCCATTTAAAAAAGAATGATCTCTTTTTAAATTTGGTAATAATTTAGTTTAAACTTACAATTCTATCCTTAATGAAATTTTTTTATAACCAAACAAATACTCTGACCTCTTTTTGATTTGTTTAGGACTATAAATTTTAAAAATCTTTATTTTCTCTTAAATTTCGTATCTAATCAAACATGTTCATATAAATTAAAACGAACAGTATAATTTCTACTCTGATATGAAGAATGATTGTAACTGGTATAGTACGTATTATCTTAGTTGGTAGAAAATTCTGTTCGTAGTCTTCAACAGCACGCGAGCGCGGTAGGTGAGCTCCTTTCCCTTTATCCCAAGCACCAATTTGCTCACACCTCCCAACATTTACTTTTGCATATAATAATCCCCATGTATTTTGACAATTTCTATGAATCATCTGACATAAGCAATAAAGTTATTTTTGTGTTAACTTAAGTGTTACTAGTATACGATGTTGAACCGAATATTTATTAAAAATAACTTTTCTATTTGTATATATAGGAGAAGTTTTACGTATGTATTATTGTTTTCTGATCTCATTTATAAAAATATATTGAGTATATGTTATTATTGTTGTCGTTATAAGTCGCGAGTACAAGTTACAAAATTAATTATTAAACGTTTGCAACAAGATAGATTGCTTACACTACATTTATTTTGGATGTGATCTTCCTCCCCAAAATACGAAATATTTCGTGCATTAAATTGCATCTAACGGGATCTAAATTGGATATATATCATCATACTTTCTTTTTTTTGGTTCGAATATCTTCATACTTTTCGAAGAAACATGATTCATGATTTAACTCGTCAAACTTAACTAGACCATATATGTTTAGATCCTTATCACTTTGCGGATCATGACCGGACTAGACACCTACTATGGCTATTTCGAAACTAATATTTGGAAAGTCAACAATTAGTTTTTTAAAGATAAATGATAACTCGTTTAATATGTAATCCTTATAGTTGGTAGATGATTTTGATCATATATTATTTCGTTCTACAGTTCGTTGGTTATAAAAATATTGCCATATTTTTAGATTGGATAACTTTTTAATTATGATACTTGTATTTTACTGTTAATGCTTTCTTTTCAGAGATGACGTAGTAACCTATTAAAAATTACTGTATAAAACTCTGATACGTTGAACATATAAAATCATTTTTCTTTCCGAAAATTGTGTTTAATGAAACTTGTAGCCTGTTTGACCAAACTTCTTCAAAGATCAAAAGTGTCTTTTTCTCAAAAGTATTTTTGTTTCTTAACTTAAGGTGTTTGGTCAAAATTCTTTTTCGGTGGGAGGGTGGAACGTGCTTTTGGGAAGAGCAGAAGCAAATAATTTTTTTCTAAAAGCAGAAGCAAATTTGACTTTTCTTCTTACTAAAATTACCCTTAATAAAATATACTCCCTCCGTTCCAATTAATGTGAACATGTTTGACTGGACACAAAATTTAAGAAAAAATGAAGATTTTTGGAATTTGTGGTCTTAAACAAGTCAAAAAGGGGCTCAAAGTATTTGTGTGGTTATAAAAGCTTCTGATTAAGGGTAGAATTGTTAGTTTAAACTAAATTGTTACCAAATTTAGAAATGAGTCATTCTTTTTAGAACAGACTAAAAATGAAATAGGTTCACATAAACTGGAACATAGGGAGTAATATATACCAAAAAACGTTAAATCTAATACATATAATATTAATGTATAAGTATTTCTTTTTATATTTAGGATAATTTTCTAATATATAGTGACTTTCGGAGTGAATGTTTTTATATTTGTTGAATGGTTTTTAAATATATTTGAATAATATTATAAGAATTAAAGTACTTTTTAATTTTATTTTAAAAAATGAAAAGATTTAATTATTGCCTATAATATTTTTTTGAGATTATTTATTTACCTATTAACTATTAAGTAAATCTATTCATGTCCTTAATCGTAATTTGATACTTAAAAACACTTTTTGAAAAACTTAGTCAAATATAAATTATTGCTCAAAATAGCTTTTTAAAGTAATTATCTAATACAAATTGCTTCTCTCCAAAAATATTTTTTTTTCAGAAGTAAAATATTCTTTATATATATATATATATATAATTTTTAAATTTTGGGGCTCAAATTTGAAACTTCTAACCATGGTTAGGTAAGTGGGACCAGTGTAGTAGACTAGTTGTCATCTTCAACGGGACGGGGTAGGTGAAGTCCTTTCCATTTTCCTAACCCCCACACAATTTAAGAAACTTTTCTAATCACCATGATAAACCCTTTTGTCTTTGAGTCTTAAATATCCAACCCAACTCCCAAACATATCACAACCCAAAAGACAAAAACTCAACAAAACCCCACAAAGCTTAATTTTTCAAGTTTCATCCCCTATCTCC
This sequence comes from Nicotiana paniculata, assembly GCA_005239505.1. Classification (NCBI taxonomy): domain Eukaryota; kingdom Viridiplantae; phylum Streptophyta; class Magnoliopsida; order Solanales; family Solanaceae; genus Nicotiana; species Nicotiana paniculata. Next base: position 36,625 of record ML327872.1, on the reverse strand, counting down.
TCTCTTTTCCTACCCACTTTTTCATTCTCACAGGTAATTTTTTTACTATTGCTCCTTTCCTAATTAATAGTTTGTTTGGTCACACTTTTCAAATCTTAGAAGTATTTTATTTTCATAAAAATTAGAAAATTAGAAAAGAGTATCGTTCTCCCAAAAAATACTTTTTTGAAAAGTATATTTGAGAAACACTTTTTAAAAGACAGTTCAAACACTAATTGCTATTACAACACACTCCTCCTCACCAAACATATTCTCACAATTACATGATTATAGAAGCTTGGCCATAAGTTTTTTTCATCTAAAAGTAAAGGTTTTTTTCCTCTTATACAGTCAGGAACTGTAACAACATAAATAAATACAATTAGTTTAAACATTTTGTTCAATTTGGAACCAAAGACCTTTAAATAAAATTCCCAAAGGAAGGGGCGTGTAAGCTCTTATATACGCTAACTATTTTGCTTTTATCTTAAAATTTGAAGCAGAAAACAAGAATCATGAAAATCGAGGTGAAAGAATCAACAATGGTGAAACCAGCAACAGAGACACCACAGAGAAACGTGTGGAATTCAAACGTGGATTTGGTAGTCCCAAATTTCCATACACCAAGTGTTTACTTTTACAGGCCATTGTCGGGTGCTTCAAATTTCTTTGATTCGAATGTGCTTAAAGAGGCGTTGAGTAAAGCGTTAGTGCCGTTTTATCCAATGGGTGGTAGGTTAAAACGGGATGAAGATGGACGTATTGAAATTGAATGCAGAGGACAAGGGGTTTTGTTTGTTGAAGCACAAAGTGATGGAACGGTTGATGATTTTGGTGATTTTGCGCCTACCTTGGAACTCCGGCGTCTTATTCCTGCCGTTGATTATTCTCAGGGAATCCATACTTATGCTCTCCTAGTTTTGCAGGTATACATTTTATGGACAGAAAGGACGTTTATTAATTTTTGCGTACAGCTTTTTCATAAACGATGGTTAAAATTTACTTGCATCCGTGTTTATACCAACTAATTAAGCATGATTTGTATTCCCTATGATTCGTGCTTCTCTTTTATACGCCCACTAAAAAATATTTCCTTAGTTTCAATTTATGTAATCTGATTGACTTGTCACAGGATTTAAGAAAAGAGGGAAAACTTTTAAATTTGTGATGTAAAATGAGTCACATTTATTTTGTGTGGCTGTAAATCATTGCATAAACGTAAATTATTTTCAAATTGTTCACATAAATGGTAACGAAGGGAGTATTAATTAGGAAAGAGATTTGCCTATTCTAATCTTATTTTATATATTAAGATATAATCATTCTTCATTGAATATTTATGCTATTTATGTGTTATCTCTATTTTCAAAAAACAATTATTACTAAGGGTAAAAAGGAAAAAAACAATCAATTTTGTCTTGGAATTCTACAATGACAAATAATTTTAGACAACTATTTTTAGTAATCACGATTGTTAATATGAAACAAAGGGAGTGATTCTTTAAGAATAAACTTTTTGTAAAGATTTATTAGCTCCATCGGTTGGCTACATTAACTTGCATTAGCCTTTTAATCCCCTCTTTCATTTTCCCTTTTAATTCCTACCCCCTATATGTAATAAAAATTTAAAAGAAGAAGAAGAAAAAAATCTTTAGTTTTCCCGCTAATATCACCTACAACATCATGTAATAACTCATAATTATATTTGCTTAGTAACATATAAAATGAACTTAAAATAATCTGTTCTAATTGATTAAGATAGACTAATAATGTAAATTAGAAAACTACATAGTAGCAGATACTATAAATTGTACTTTTCGTAATGATTTTCTTAAAAAAAATATGCGACAAGATTAATTGCAGCTAAACAAAATTGTTTGACTTACTTGTAAGGACATATGAAGAATGAAAATTAAGCTCGCCTTCAAATGATCGAAAGATCAGACTTGTATACTAAATTACTAAGGGCTTGATTGGTACAAGGATATAATTAATTTCGGGATTAAATTTGAGATGGATTTATTCTCATATTTAATTGAGATAATTGCGATATAATTAATTACGAAATTGTAATATTATTTTTATTTTTATGAGAGTATGAGATAATAATCTCAGAATAGTTAATTATTTTAATTGAAACCACGCGTATAACATGTGAAGATGTGTCGAATATCATGTTTACCTTTGTGTCAATCATTTGTACTAAAATTGTCGCAAAATATCGGAGTTGCACCTTTTCCTAGAAGAGTTAAAAAGAATAGCTTTAATTCATTTAATAGCTTAAGATCAAAATAAATACTCTTTCCGCTCTCTAAACACTAGCCATTTTAATAAAGTAAATTTATTTCGAATATTTGACCTCTTAGAAAACAAAAAGTCGTCTATACTTTTTATTTTCCAAATCTACGTTACTTTTTCAATTAGTGGGTGTTCATTTAATAAAAAACTTAAGTAGAAATAAGTGACACATTAAATAAATTAAATACTCTTGTGATGTTATTAAATATCTTTCTTAATATGGATCAGATGAAATAAATGTGATGTAGTTAGATCTTTAGTTCTTTATAAATGAGTAATCTCATTTATACAAATCCAAAAGCCAAGCGGAATTTATTCAATAAATTCTAAAATCATCTAAAGCTTAAAATTGATAAGATGGGGTGGGTGGGGGTATTAATTTAGATTGATGGCGAATTAATTAGGTGAAGTTAGTAACAACAATAAAAAGTCAATGTAATCTTACGAGTAGGGTTTGGGAAGGACAATTATAAGAATTCGATTAGATCGATTCAGGTGGTTCGTGGAAGGTCTAATTCTTATAGTTTCCCCCTCAATCTTTTGACTTGAATCCTTTTTCTAGCTGGTAACTGATATTGCACGACCATAATTCTCATTTCAACTGTTGAGCAGATCACACATTTCAAATGCGGGGGAGTTTCACTCGGTGTGGGCATGCAACATCATGCTGCAGATGGTTTTTCTGGTCTTCACTTCATCAACACATGGTCGGACATGGCTCGTGGTATAGACCTCACTATTCCACCTTTCATTGACCGAACGCTCCTCCGTGCTCGTGATCCACCCTTGCCTCAGTTCCCACACATTGAATACCAGCCCCCTCCAACTCTCAACAACATTGCCAAAACTGAAGCAGTTCCTGAGACTGCTGTTTCCATCTTCAAGTTAACACGAGACCAGATCAATGCCTTGAAAGCCAAGTCTAAGGAAGATGGAAATACCGTAAACTACAGCTCCTATGAAATGTTAGCAGGACATGTATGGCGCTCTACTTGTATGGCACGAGGACTTGAAGAAGATCAAGGAAGCAAGTTGTATATAGCAACCGATGGACGTTCTAGGCTAAGGCCTACTCTTCCACCAGGCTACTTTGGTAATGTGATATTTACTGCCACTCCAATTGCAGTGGCTGGTGATCTGAAATCCAGGCCCATTTGGTATGCTGCAAGTAAAATTCATGATGCGTTGGCTCGGATGGACAACGACTACTTAAGATCAGCTCTCGATTACTTGGAATTACAGCCCGACCTAAAGGCTCTTGTTCGAGGTGCACATACTTTTAGGTGCCCAAATCTTGGGATCACTAGTTGGGTTAGGCTGCCTATACACGACGCAGATTTTGGCTGGGGTAGACCAATATTTATGGGACCTGGTGGCATTGCTTATGAAGGGTTAAGCTTTATATTGCCAAGTCCTACCAATGATGGCAGTCTATCGGTTGCTATCTCGCTGCAAGCAGACCACATGAAACTTTTCGAGAAGTATTTGTATGACATTTGAGAATGCTTGTGCTGCTTATAGTGGGGTTATGATGCCAGAAATGTAAGACAGACTTTTCCTTTTCATAGGAGGTTAATTTTCTAAAATCTCTTTTTCTACCTTTTCCTCAAAAGAGCATGAGTCATGTACTTATGTTTATAATGAACATCTGTTCTATTTCTGCTTATTTGTGGCCTAGATTTAATTCTCAAAGCTCAACTGCTAGTGCTTTTACCTCAAGTAACCTGTGGCAAATATATTTAAAACTAGAGCAGGCAGAGGCGGATTCAAGATTTAGATTCTATGAGTTCAACTTTTAAGGTTTTTAGTATTGAAATCATTTTATTTTTAAAGTTGTGGGTTCAAACCTACCATTTGTTGAGATTTTAATGAATTTTTACACATAAATTTGTGCTCCGCGTCGAAAGTATTGGGTTCAGATGAACTCGGCGACCAAATTCTACATCCGGCCCCCGAGGGCATGGGACGGATTTACTGAAACTAACTACAACCAGAGGTGGAGTCATGCTTTAAACTCTATGAGTTCAACCTTTAAGATTTTTAGTATTTAACCCATTATACTTTTCAAGTTATAGGTTTATATCTACTATTTGCTACAATTTTAGTCGATTTTTATATATAAATTGATGCTCCTTGCCGAAAGTTATGGGTTGAACCAGGTACTGTTGTATTGGATCCGCCCTTGACTACAACAACTACAACAAACTTAGTGGAGTCTCACACGTGGGGTCTGGTGAGGGCAGTGTGTATGCGGGCCTTACCCCTACTCTGAGGGAAGTAGAGAGGTTGTTTCCTATAGGCTTTCGGCTCAAAAAAGATGAAACGAAACAATAGAAGAATGCAATATCAACAAATAATGCATCAATAATCTTAGAAAGCTTGTTACGTAAGAGTCTAAGACTGTTCACTTAGAGAAATTCAAATTTACAAACATAAATCCGTGCAATCACCAACGAAAAATAGTCAAGATAACTCACAAAGGAAGGAAAGACTCGAGATGCTGTGGAATTTTCATTGAATAACCAAGAGCAAAACAAGGAGAAGAGACGATCTGAAAATGGCACCAACAGTTGATGTAAACATGGACGGCTGCTTCAGGGATAGAGCTGAACTTTTATAAGGATTTGGATGATGAAAATTGTTTGCACCCCCATTTGGTCCCTTTCCTTTCAGCCCCTTCCCTACATTAGCTGTAGAAAGCTTAGTTTTTAACTGAAAACTCATTGTATAACATGTATATAAAGGGCAAGCTAGTGCACTAAGCTCCCGCTATACGCAGGGATCACAAGGGTCTCTTGTACGCAGCCTTACCCTGCATTTCTACAAGAGGCTGTTTCTACGGTTCGAACCATTGCACTCCTGGTCATATGTCAACAACTTTACCAGTTACGTCAAGGCTCCCCTTCTATTATATGACATGTATTATGTACACAAATTGAATTACCTCCTCTGTCTCTGCCTTCACTCTCGCTGTTTCTTTCGTGAACTTCAGATACATGTTTTACGACGTGTATGCTTCTGTTTCTTGATGCATGAGAAATTTCAGATGCCAAGCTTGTTAAGGCTACAGCACTTAACAGGATCAGGAAACCAATTGTTATTTTCATTTGGATATTGGAGCTAAATGCCTTTCTATGGTTTGACTGGTCTCTTCCTTTCTAAGTGGACAGTTGCAAAAAGAGAAGAAAGATATAGAAAATGTTGAGATGTGGTTAGGAAGTATTTATGAACAAATTTGTCAAATTATAGATCAAAGGTGTGGCTACTCTTGATCTGCATCAACGGCTGTTAAATAGAATCTTCTATTTTCAGCCCCTAATCCTTTCTTCCTTGTACTAGGATAGTGATTCCTAATTTTCCTCACCTTCTATAGCTGGATTCTCAGGGGTCGTGTGGTTTGAAGACAAGTTATGTTGGATTTAATTATGTTTAGATTAGCTATATTAAGATTAGTTATCTATTAAATCTTATTGACCGTTTGTTATGTTATATTAATCCAGGGAATATCAAGTTTATTGCTTTATCGTGGGATTACTATTTCACAATTTGACAAGTATAAATTATTTAGGATTAATAACCAAATAAGGAATAAAGCAATACTATATTTTTATCGCAAGATTGTTTTGTTTATCATTTATCATCGTACCAAACGAACCCAGGGTAAACTTTATCTTTGTGCAAAAGAGCATAGGCCCACCAGCTGGTAAACTTTAGTCACAACATTTGGAATCCTACTTTAAATGATTTTAAGGTTGTTTACTCAAGAATCCATTATCCTTTTGGTTATTTTACTAGTTTGTAGCAAAAATGATGGAATATTTTCTGCTTTCCAGCTTCAGATATCTGAAATGGCTAACATTGACAAATACTTTGATTGTTGGAGGAAGGAGACAGGCATATCTATTTTAATATTTATAGATAGAATAAAAGGAAAATTTCCATGATTTTAATAAGAAATTATTCATTAATTCAAGCGAATATGATGCTTTCATTATCTCCTAAGCAAGAGTCTTAGATGTGCCAACCGTCCTTTGATGCCCTCCTATTCTTTTAAGCAACACTCTTGGAAGTGTTTAACCAATGTTTTTTCATAGGCACACAGGTAGGGCATCGTCTTCTGATTTCATACGTAACTTTAATCAGTGGTGGAGCCACGTGACACTCCTTCATCAAAAACTTATACTGTTTAGCTCGGTAGTTTTTTTAAAAATATATATCTACGTATAATAATACACCCTTGATTTCTTGGTGAGTTTGTTCCTTATATTTTGACCACCCTTACTAAAAATTCTGGCTCCGCCATTGACTTTAGTTGATGAGCTTAACTTCTATATAGTCATTTAACATCAGTTACAATCGGTGGCAGTCCCAGGACTTTGTGTTCAATCTTAAAAGTACATAACTTTAGTCGTAACATAGTAATTGTCAAGTAGGTTCAAGTAAAATATTTATACAAAATTTACGTTGCTTTAATCGTAATTTATAAATACATATAATATCATTTTTCGAGGAAGCGAGTTCAATTGAACAAGTCTGATATTGTAACTTTCAAGTGGGTTGGCACCTTCACATAGCCTAATGTTGTACATCCTGAAAAGAGTAGGAGCGATAGTTTCCTTTTGAGAGAAACAAAAAGAGCCAATTTTTCTCTGGAGCTTTGCTTGCAATACCAGCTTTAAAATCTGAGGACCAGACGAATTTCTCCTTTCTTTTTATAGTGTCAGGATCTAGCAAATCAGCTACCTACCTATGATGCCTGATTTGCTACTATTTCCACCTAAGATATTAAGCTCCCGTTGCCCATAAATTTTGGTTTCATTTTTTAAATTTCTTTTTGAAAATATTATTTGTTTATGAAATATGGAAAAAAAAAAAGAATTAAAAATTTCGAAGTTCCTAGTAAATTTTTTTTCCACTCACAAAACTTCAATTTTTTTTCAAATAAAATGCATGTCTAAATACAATTTCGAACTTTCAAAAATTATTTTTTAATATAACTTCAAAAACTCTTTTTTCAAGTTTCAGTTAAATCTATGTCCAAGCACTAACTAACGAAAAGTAAGTTTGCCACTGGAAAATGACGTTTAAGTACAGTGCTAACTGCTCTGCACTTATTACCTACCGAAAATGAAGATGGTTGTTAACTTATAATAATATATTTATATTAGTAGCAGTTTTGAACATCTATTTTACACTCTAATATACTATCATTCTGCTTGGGGGAGTCATGAATCTGGAGCCTGGAGCTCTGATAAGTTTATCTTTTGCTCCCCCGCACCGATAAGTAAGATTACTACTTATTTTCTAAGAAAATATTTTCTTGAAAAATATTTTTCACGGAAAATATTTTACTTCATACCAAACACACTCTATAATCTTAAAATGTATGTTACAACCTACATCTTTTCCAGTGTTATTTGTATATCATGATCCTTTACAATTATGAATTTAAGAAAATGACCTTTTTAGATCTCTTATGTGTAAAAAATAGATTTTTTACGTGTAAAAAATAAATCTCTCGTATATAAAAAAAAAGAATAGGGTCATAAAAGTAAAAACAAGTTGTAAAGAGTCCAAAAAATCAATTAACCCTCTCTTCCAGTTGCAAACATAGAAAATAGTAAAATAAACAAGGAAATCATTAATGATCAGAAAGTCAAAAAGCAGCAAGGATAACTCACAAAGAAAGGAAATATTTGAACTGATTGGAACTTTTCATAGAATGACAAAGGGTAAAACAAGGAGAAAACACAATTTGAAAATGGCGTAAGTTGTTGATGTAAACATGGGGAAATGCTCCAGGGAAGATGCTGAATTTTTATAAGGACGTGGCTGACGAAATATGCTTGCACCCCCATATGGTCGCTTTCCTTTCTGCGCCTTTCTTACATCAACTATGAAATTATTAGTAGTTTTTATTTCAGACTTGTTCTCACCTCTATGCAAAATTAATTTTTCACCTCTATCTGCAACTTCAATTTCTCCATTTCTTAATGCATGAGAATCTTCAGATGCTATGCTTGTTAAGGCTAAAGAAAATAACAGGATGATGAAACAAGTAAAGAAACCAATTGTCATTTTTATTGATGGAGCTAAAATACTTAGAAAAAGTTGGGAAGTTGAGAGAGAGAGAGAGTAGTCTGAAGGATGAAGTTTCTAGCTTTGCGATGAAGTTGTGCGTACTCTTGGTGAGCATTAGTGAGGGTTATATAGGATCTTATTCTAACTGTTACTCATAGTTGTTTTGACTAAATTTATGTTTCTTTTTTTTTTTTTTTTTGGGGTGGGGGTGGGGGGATCCTATACTCCTATCCACTATTTCTGGACATATGACAAGAACCCAAAACGAAACCACTATATGGTCTAAACATTTAAAAGTTCACCATTTTTAGTTTGTGTATAAACAATATTGCCACTGTCTTCATCTTATGATTGTCAAAAGCTTGTGTTCTTAAAGTTCCAAAAGCTTTTATCCAAATGCAGATGTAAGCCGTCATTAATCAGTCACTCAATGCGTGATACGTTGCTCTGACCATTCTGGGCAGAGTTACTATTCTAGTTGATATTCGGCGTAAAGTATGTATATTTATATGCTTATACTCATATTTCGTGATTTTTGTATGTGCAATATAATGATTTATTCTAATTGGTGGTATTTATATGTGTAAGAGTCAAATAAAAGTGAATCGGAGAGTTAGCATGCAGATTGAAGTAAAAAAAAGAATTTGGAGGAAGTATGATTTCGGTGTGCAGGTTCGCGCCAGGCACAAACCAAAACGCCGTTGACAGCAGGCTAAAACGTTCACTGTCCAGCTCCGCGCCAGGCGCAAAGCGTGACGCCCAAAGATGTATTTCGTCCTAATTCGCTGGGAGTTGGTGATTTTAACCCTACACATCCCCAACTTGTATAAAAGGTGTTCTAAACCTATTTTGAAGGATATCTAACATACCTGGAGAAGAAAATACATGCACGGAACCAGTGACGGACCCAGGATTTTGTGCAGTCCGGACGTAATTCCAAAAAGCCTTTATGTGGAAAATTAAGAAATAAAATTTTTTGGCATTTAAAAATGATTTTAGTTGACTTCGGTCAACAGTTTGAGTAAACAGACCCGAATTCATATTTCGATGGTCCCGGTAGGTTCGTAGTAAAATATGGGACCTGGGCGTATGCCCGTGTAATCGAATTCCGAGGTCCCTAGCTCGAGATATGAATTTTTGACCAAAATTGAATTGCAGAAAATCAATGATTTTAAAGAATTTGCTTAATGTTCAACCTTGTGGGTATCGTGCCCGTATTTTGGTTCTGGAGCCCGGTACAGACCCGTTATGATGTTTATACCTTGTCTGTGAAATTTGGTAAGAATCGGAGCTGATTTGACGTGATTCGGACCTTCGGTTGAGAAAATAGTAATTCTAAGGTGTTCTTGAGAATTTCATTGGTTTTGGTACTAAATCTGTGATTTTAGGTGTTATTATGGCGATTTGATCGCACGCGCGATTCCGTATGATGTTTTTAGACTTGTGTGAATGTTTGGTTTGGAGCCCCGAGGGCTCGGGTGGGTTTCCGATAAGCTACGGTATGTTTCAGACTTAGAATTTCTGGTGTTTCAACTGTTTCTAGTGCACAGATATTTTTTGCTTCGCGATCGCGAAGGGGAAATTGCGCAGGGGTGGTTTCACTCTACGCGAACACATGAATTAGGTCGCGAAAACGGAGCAACGGTGGTGTTACCCTTTGCGAACGCGACCTGTCTACTGCGAACGCGAAGAACAAGGGACGTGGGAGAGGGGTCAGTAACACTCTACGCGAACGCGGCACTTGGCTCGCGAATGCGTAATCCAACAGGGCCAAAGCTTCGCGAACGTGATGAAGACATGTCCAGTGTTTTAAAAACAGACTTCCAGAAGGGAATTTTTCAAATTTCATATCTTCTTCACTAGAACTCAACCTTGGGCGATTTTTGAACCGGGAATTCAACACCAAATCATAGGTTTGTGTTCTTAAACTCATTTCCTCCAATTTCCATCAACACCCATTAGATTTCTAGTCCTAAATCTTGTTCTTTAAGGGTAGAAATTAGGGATTTTAGGAGAATTGGGGTTTTGTAAATTTAAAAATTTAGACCTCGATTTGGGATCGGATTCCGGAAGTAATTACATATTCGAGCTTGGGGGTGAATGGGTAAAAAAATTTTGGTCCGAACCTTGAGTTTTGACCAAGAAGGCCCGAGGTCAGTTTTTGACTTTTTGGGGGAAATGTTGGAAAACCTAAATTTATGGATTGAAACTGATTTATTTATCAATAATTGGTGTTAGTAAGTGAATTATGACTAGATACGGGTGGATTGGAGGTGGAATCTAGAGGAAAAGTGGTGGTTGAGCTGTGATTTGGCAATTGGAGCAAGGTAAGTGTTGTGTCTAACCTTGTCTTGAGGGATTAGGTATTGTTGCCTATTTGCTATGTGTTGATTTCTAAGTACAACATATAGGTGAAGTGACGAGTACCTATGCGTTGTTGTCAATTCCTAGCATGCGAGTGAGTTTTATTCTTGTAATCGTTGTATTCTTTATTCGTAATATTCAAGCTTAGACTAGATATTCTTTATTTTGTTATTATTTTTCGTTGTTTCGGTGAGGAAGAGTGTAAAGCATGAAGGGTGATGCCGTGCCATTGCATATTTATTATCATTATCATGTGAGGAAGAGTGTAAAGCACGAGGGGTGATGCCGTGCCATTGCATATTCTTCATTATTATCATGTGAGGAAGATTGTAAAGCACGGAGGATGATGTCGTGCCATTGCATATTTATTATCATTATCATGTGAGGAAGAGTGTAAAGCACGAAGGGTGATGCCGTGCCATTTCATATTCATTATCATCGTTTCTGTCATTTATTATGGTGAGAATGAGAGTAAAAGCACGAAGGGTGATGTCGTGCACTTGTTTATGCTATGCTTTTAATATTTCTATTGGTGCAAAGTATGTTGTTGCTGTGTTCTTTACTGCTACCATTATCATGATCTTGTACCCGCCCCCCCAGTATGTTCTCCCCCTCTCAGTATTGTCCGTGTATCTTCCATTATTTGTTATTATGCTCGTACATTATATATCTATAGAGGTTCATTTTGTCGCCTTGTCCTAGCCTCGTCACTACTTCGCCGAGGTTAGGCTCGGCACTTACCAGTACATGGGGTCCGTTGTACTGATACTGCACTCTAGACTGTTCTGTGCAGATTACGATACTGGACCGAGTTGATCACGTGTGGAGTTACTGACTTCTATCCCACAGGAGACCCAAGGTAGATCTGCCGACATTCGCAGACACTGGAGTCCCCTTCTAGTTACTTCAGTTTACTGTTTCTTTTATTCGAAAATAATTGTATTTTTCTTCAGCCAGTATTTGTAGTAACTCTTAGAAGTTCGTGAATTGTGACACCAGACTCTGGGTGATTGTATATGAATATTTGGATTATGATGAATCCCACACTTCTTTAATCTGTTATGTTTTAAATTATTGTTATTTAGAGAATTATTTAAAGAGTTAGTGTATTAAATCTCTAATTGTTGGCTTGCCTGGAAACTGAATGGTTAGGCGCTATCACGGTCCCGACTGTAGGAAATTCGGGTCTTGACAAGTTGGTATCAGAGCCCTAGGTTGCTTAGGTCTCATAATTCACGGACAAGCTTGGTAGAGTCTGGGGAATCGGTGCGGAGACGTCTGTACTTATCTTCCAGAGGATATAAAGTTTGGAACAAGTTCACTTTTATTCAACTTTGTCGTGCGATTATTGTTATCTTAATACTGATTGAACTTTTCTATTCTTATTCTCTCGCAGATGGCGATAACAGGTACCGCTTCTTCTTCTGACCAGCAGTCGGATCCTCCAACAACAGCTCCTATGAGGGGCAAAGGTCGAGGCCGAGGCCGTGTAAGAGGCTAAGGCAGGGGCAGGGCTCAGCCCAGGGCCTGAGCAGCAGCTCCAGCTACGGAGCCTCAGGTAGAGTTCGACGAGGAGGTTCCAGCTCAAACTATTTTTGCCGGACCAGCTCAGGTCCTAGAGGGATTTATTGCCACCCCGGTGCTTCAGGATGCCTTGGCCCGATTAGTGGGCCTTATGGAGAGTGTGGCCTAGACTGGCGCATTTCCCATGGTACCAACCGTATCTCAGGCTGGAAAAGGAGCCCAAACTCTTGCTACTCATACTCCGGAGCAGATAACTCCCCAGTTTCAGACTCTAGCAGCTCATCCAGTCGGATTAGTTTAGCCGGTTGTTCTGGCACAGCCCGTTGATGGGTCAGCTATGTCCTCTGAGGCTTTGTGGAGGTTGAATTGGTTTATCAAGCTCTTTCCAGTTTGTTTCAGCGGTACTACTTTAGAGGGTCCCCAGGAGTATCTTGATAGCTGTCACGAGGTTCTTCAGAATATGTGTATATTGGAGACCAGTGGGGTCGACTTTGCTGCTTTTCAGATGACTGGTTCCGCCAAGAAATGGTCGAGTGATCATTTATTGACTAGACCAGCTGGGTTGCCTGCTCTCACTTGGGACCAGTTCTCATATCTCTTCTTAGAGAAGTTTCTGCCTATCACCTTGAGGGGGAGTGCTGTAGTTAGTTCGAGCGTCTCCAGCAGGGCAGCATGACTGTTACTCAATATGAGACTCGTTTTGTGGATTTGGCCCGTCATGCTATTATTTTGCTCCCCCCCCACACACACAGAGAGAGATAATGAGAGAGAGAGAGAGGGTGATAAGGTTTATTGAGGGTCTTTCTCGGCCTATTAGATTGCAGATGGCTAAGGAAATAGGGAGTGAGATTTCTTTCCAGGATGCGGCCAATGTGGCCCGACGAGTCAAGATGGTTCTTGGACAAGGAGGTCAAGGGTCGGACAAGAGTCTTCATCATTCCGGTGGATTCAGCGGTGCCTCATCTGGAGGCGGGGGTACTTATGGTAGAGGCCATCATCCCAGGCCATTTTATTTAGAACTCCAGGCATCCCACGGTGCCCCAGGTATTCGTGGCTCTTATATGCCTTACTCTGATCAGCCAGCCTACAGTGCACCACCAACACATATTAGTGCACCTCCTCTTTAGAGTTTTCAGGGTGGTTATTCAGGTCGACAGGGTCAATTTGCCGGCCACCAGTCTCAACAGCCGAAGTCTTATTATACTTGTTGTGATCCGAGGTACCTTGATAGATATTTCCCTCGTGCGTCGAGCAGTTCAGAGCACCAAAGTTCTCGTGCCATGGTTCTGGCACCAATAGCTGCGCCGCTTTCTCATCCAGCCAGAGGCAGGGGTCAGACAGTTAGAGGTAGGGGTCATATTGTTAGAGATGGAGGTCAAGCAGTTAGAGGTGGAGGCCCGCCCGCTAGAGGCCATCCCAGGAATATGATTAAGAGTGGTGGGACCCAACCCCGATGTTATGCTTTCCCAGCCAGACCTGAGGCTGAGTCATCCAATGCTGTATTACAGGTACTGTTTCAGTTTGCAGTAGAGATGCTTCAGTTCTATTTGATCCAGGGTCTACTTATTCATATGTGTCATCTTATTTTGCTTCATACTTGGTTGTACCTCGTGATTCCTTGAGTGCCCTTGTATATGTGTCCACACCACTGTGAGATGCTATTGTTGTAGATCGTGTATATTGTTCGTGTGTGGTCACTATTGGGAGTCTTGAGGCCAGTATAGATCTTCTGCTCCTTGGTATGGTCGATTTCGATGTTATATTGGGCATGGATTGGTTGTAACCTTATCACGCTATCTTGGACTGTCGCGCCAAGACCGTGACATTAGCCTTGCCGGGTTTCCCTCGATTAGAGTGGAGAGGGACTCCCGATCATTCCTCCAGCAGGGTTATTTCTTATATGAAGGCTCGGCGTATGGTCAAGAAGGGGTGTTTGACCTATTTGGCTTATGTTCGTGATTCTAGTGCTGAGGTTCCTTCTATGGATTCTGTGCCTGTTGTTCGTGAGTTTCCGAGGTATTTCCTGCAGACCTATCGGGGATGCCACCTGATAGGGATATTGAATTTTGCATTGAGTGGGATCCGGGCATTCAGCCCATTTCTATTCCGCCATATCGGATGGCCCCACCAAAGTTGAAGGAATTGAAGGAACAATTGCAGGATTTTCTTGATAAGGGCTTCACTAGACTTAGTTTCTCGCCCTGGGGTGCACTAGTTTGTTTATGAAGAAGAAGGATAGGTCTATGAGGATGTGTATAGATTATCGGCAGTTAAACAAAGTTACTATCAAGAACAAGTATCCGTTGTCGAGGATTGATGATTTGTTTGATCAGCTTTAGGGTGCCAAGGTGTTTCCAAAGATTGATTTGAGATCTGGTTACCATCAGTTGAGGATTAGGGCATCCGATGTCCCTAAGATAGCTTTTTGGACGCGGTATGGCACTATGAGTTTCTGGTGATGTCCTTTGGGTTGACCAATGCCCCCGCAACATTTATGGACTTGATGAACCAAGTGTTCAAGCCTTATCTGGATTCCTTTGTGATTGTGTTTATTGATGACATTTTTATATACTCCTGCAGTCGGGAGGAGCATGAGCAACACCTCAGGATAGTGCTCCAGAATTTGAGGGACAGTTAGTTGTATGCTAAATTCTCAATGTGCGAGTTTTGGTTGGATTCAGTCGCTTTGTTGGGCCATGTTGTATCAACAGAGGGTATTCAGGTAGATCCTAAGAAGATTGAGGCAATCAAGAACTGGCCTAGACCCACTTCATCCACGGATATCAGAAGCTTCTTGGGTTTGGCGGGTTATTACCATCGGTTTGTGGAGGGGTTTTTATCTACAGCTACCCCGATGACCAGGTTGACCCAGAAGTGTGCCCCATTCAGATTGTCAGACGAGTGTGAGGCGAGCTTTCAGAAGCTCAATACATCTTTGACTACAGCACCGGTGTTGGTATTACCATCAGGTTCAAGATCTTACATGGTGTATTGTGATGTCTCCCGTGTTGGGCTCGGAGTGGTATTGATGTAGGAGGGCAGGGTGATTGCATATGCGTGTTGGTAGTTGAAGGTTCATGAGAAGAATTACACTGTTCATGATTTAGAGATGGCAGCCATTGTTCACGCGCTGAAGATTTGGAGGCACTATCTTTATGGCATGTCGTGTGAGGTTTTCACGGATCATCGCAACCTTCAGTATTTGTTCAAGCAGAAGGAACTACATTTGAGGCAGAGGATATAGTTGGAGCTATTGAAAGACTATGATATCACCATATTGTATCATTCGGGAAAGGCTAATGTGGTGGCCGACGCATTGAGTAGGAAGGCAGTGAACATGGGCAGCCTTGCGTTCATTCTAGTCAGTGAGAGACCGCTAGCTTCAGATGTTTAGACTTTGGCCAACCAGTTTGTGAGGTTGGATATTTTAGAGCCCAGCCGTGTCCTAGCTTGCACAGTCACTTGGTCTTCCTTGTTTGAGCGTATCAGAGATTGGCAGTATGATGACCCTCACTTGATGGTCCTTAGTGACACAGTTCGGCACGATGGTGCCAATCAGGTTACCGTTGGAGATGATGACATTTTGAGGATGCAGGGTCGTGTATGTGTGCCTAATGTTGATGGGATTCATGAGTTGATCCTTGAGGAGGCTCACAGTTCTCGGTATTCTATCCACCCGGGCACTGCCAAGATGTACCAGGACCTGCAACAACATTATTAGTGAAAAAGGATGAAAAAGGATGTAGTTTCTTATGTGGGTTTGTGCTTGATATGTCAACAGGTGAAGTATGAGCATCAGAGACCCGGTGGTTTGCTTCAGCAGATGGACATTCCTGAGTGGAAGTGAGAGCGTATCACTATGGACTTTGTTATTGGGCTCACACGGACTTAGAAGAAGTACGGCATCGTGTGGGTTATTGTGGATAGGCTGACTAAGTCAGTGCACTTTATTCCAGTGGCAATTATCTATTTTTCGGAGCGGTTCGAAGAGATTTATATTCGGGAGATCATCCGTCTTCACGTGTTCCTGTGTCTATCATTTCTGATCGAGGTACGCAGTTTACCTCGCACTTCTGGAGGGCAGTACAACGTGAGTTGGGTACGCGGGTAGAGCTGAGCACAACATTTCATCCTCAGACGGACGAGCAGTCTGAGCGTACTATTCAGATCTTGGAGGATATGCTCCGCGCTTGTGTTATATATTTTGGAGGATTGTGGGATCAGTTCTTGCCCCTTGCAGAGTTCGCCTGCAAAAACAACTACTAGACGAGCATTCAGATGGCTCCCTATGAGGCATTATATGGTAGACGGTGCAGGTCGCCAGTTGGATAGTTTCAGACGGGAGAGGCTCGGTTATTGGGTACAGATCTAATGCAGGAGGCCTTAGAAAAGGTCAAGATTATACAGGATCGACTTCGTACAGCTCAGTCTAGGAAAAAACGTTATGTCGACCGTAGAGTTTGTGATGTGGTATTCATGGTTGAGGAAAGAGTATTGCTTCGGGTATCGCCTATGAAGGGTGTCATGAGATTTTGAAAGACGGGCAAGTTAAGCCCTAGGTATGTCGGGCATTTTGAGATTCTTGATAGAGTGGGAGAGGTGGTTTATAGACTTGCATTGCCTCCAGGGTTATCATTAGTTCATCCAGTATTTCATGTGTCCATACTCCGAAAGTATCATAGTGACCCGTCCCATGTGTTAGATTTCAGCTCTGTCCAGTTGGACAAGGACCTGACTTAGAGGAGGAGCCGGTAGCCATTCTAGACCGGCAGGTTCGTCAGTTGAGGTCGAAGAGTTATCCTTCAGTTCGAGTGCAGTGGAGAGGTCAGCCTGTTGAGGCAGCTAGTCTGAGTCGGACATGCGGAGTAGATATGCCCACTTGTTCGCCAATTCAGGTACTTTTCTATGTTCGTTCGAGGACGAACGTTTGTTTTAGAGGTGGAGATTGTGATGACCCAAAGGATAAATTTGTGTTTAGGACTCTATTCTACGCTCGTTAGCCCTAAAAATCTTATTTTTACCCACCTCAATTTGCATGCGCAGTCCGGGCGTAATTCCGGAAAGCCTTTATGTGGAAAATTGAAAAAATAAATTTTTTTGGCATTTAAAAATAATTTTAGTTGACTTTGGTCAACATTTTGAGTAAACATAACCGGATCCATGTTTTGACGGTCCCGGTGGATTCGTAGTAAAATATGGGACCTGGGCGTATGCCCAGAATCGAATTCCGAGATCCCTAGCTCGAGATATGAATTTTTGACTAAAATTGAATTGCAGAAAATCAATGATTTTAAAGAATTTGCTTAATATTCAACCTTGTTGGTATCGGGCCCGTATTTTGGTTCCGGAGCCCGGTACAAGTCTGTTATGATATTTGTACCCTGTCTGTGAAATTTGGCAAGAATTAGAGCTGATTTGACGTGATTCGGACCTTCAGTTGAGAAAATAGTAATTCTAAGGTATTCTTGAGAATTTCATTGGTTTTGGTGCTAAATCCGTGGTTTTAGGTGTTATTTTGGAGATTTGATCGCACGAGCGAGTCCGTATGATGTTTTTAGACTTGTGTGCATGTTTGGTTTGGAGCCTCGAGAGCTCGAGTGAGTTTCAGATAGGCTACAGGATGTTTCAGACTTAAAATTTCTAGTGTTTCAACTGTTTTTGGTGCACAGGTATTTTATGCTTCTCTATCACGAAGGGGAAATTGGTTAGGGGTGGTTTTACTCTACACGAACGCGTGGATTAGGTCGCGAACACGGAGCAACAGGGGTGTTACCCTTCGCGAATGCGACTTGTATACCGCGAACGCAAAGAACAAGGGACCTGGGGGAGGGGTCAGTAACACTCTACGCGAACGCGGCACTTGGCTCGCGAACACGGAGGCTTGGGGGGAATATGCCTTCGCGAACGCGTAGGTTACCTCGCGAACGCATAGCTTACCTTGCGAACGCGTAAGCCAATAGGGCCAAACCTTCGCGATCGTGACAAGCTTCTCGCCAAACCTTGGGCAATTTTTTAAGTGGGAATTCAACACCAAATCATAGGTTTGTGTTCTTAAACTCATTTCCTCCAATTTCCATCAACACACATTAGATTTCTAGTCTTAAATCTTGTTCTTTAAGGGTTGAAATTAGGGATTTTAGGAGAATTGGGGATTTTATAAATTTGAGAATTTAGACCTCGATTTGGGGTCGGATTCTACATATTCGGGCTCGGAGTTGAATGGGTAAACGAATTTTGGTTCGAACTTCAATTTTTGACCAAGCGGGCCCGGGGTCAGTTTTTGACTTTTTGGGGAAAATGTTGGGAAACCTAAATTTATGTATTGAAACTCATTTATTTATCAATAATTGATGTTGGTAAGTGAATTATGACTAGATACGGCTGGATTGGAGGTGGAATCTAGAGGAAAAGCGGTGGTTGAGCTGTGATTTGGCAATTGGAGCGAGGTAACTGTTGTGTCTAACCTTGGCTTGAGGGATTAGGTATTGTTGCCTATTTTCTATGTGTTGATTGCTGAGTACAACATATAGGTGAGGTGACGAGTACCTATGCGTTGTTGTCAAGTCCTAGCATGCGAGTGAGTCTTATTCTTGTGATCGTTGTATTCTTTATTCGTATTATTCAAGCTTAGACTAGATATTCTTTATGTTGTTATTGTTTTTCGTTGTTTGGGTGAGGAAGAATGTAAAACACGAAGGGTGATGCCGTACCATTGTATATTCATTATCATTATCAGGTGATAAAGAGTGTCAAACACGAAGGGTGATGCCGTGCCATTGCATATTTATTATCATTATCATGTGAGGAAGAGTGTAAAGCACGAAGGGTGATGTCGTGCCATTGCATATTTATTATCATTATCATGTGAGGAAGAGTGTAAAGCACGAAGAGTGGCACCGTGCCATTGCATATTCTTCATCATTATCATGTGAGGAAGATTGTAAATCACGAAGGGTGATGTCGTGCCATTGCATATTTATTATCATTATCATGTGAGGAAGAGTGTAAAGCACGAAGGGTGATGTCGTGCCATTTCATATTAATTATCATCGTTTCTATCATTTATTATGGTGAGGATGAGAGTAATTGCACGAAGGGTGATGCCGTGCACTTGTTTATGATATGTTTTTAATATTTCTATTAGTGCAAAGTATGTTGTTGTTGTGTTCTTTACTGCTACCATTCTCATGATCTTGTACTCCCTCCCTCCCCCCCAGTATGTTCTCCCCCTCTCAGTATTGTCCGTGTATCTTCTATTATTTGTTATTATGCTCGTACACTATTTATCTGCACATGTTCATGTTTTCGCCTTGTCCTAGCCTCGTCACTACTTCGCCGATGTTAGGCTCGCACTTATCAGTACATGGAGTCGGTTGTACTGATACTGCACTTTGCACTGTTCTGTACAGATTACGGTACTGGACTGAGTTGATCCCGTGTGGAGTTGCTGATTTCTATCCCACAGGAGACCCAAGGTAGATCTTCCGACATTCGCAGACACTGGAGTCCCCTTATATTTAATTCTTTTTACTGTTTCTTTTATTTAAAAACATTTGTATTTTTCTTCAGCCAGTATTTGTAGTAACTCTTAGAAGTTCGTGAATTGTGACACCAGACTCTTAGGTAGTTGTATATGAATATTTGGATTATGATGAATCCCACACTTCTTTAATCTGTTATGTTTTAAATTATTGTTATTTAGCGAATTATTTAAAGAGTTAGTGTATTAAATCTCTAATTATTGGCTTGCCTATCAACTGAATAGTTAGGCTCCATCACGGTCCTGACTGTAGGAAATTCGGGTCGTGACATTCTTACATCAACTATGAAATGCTTAATATTTATTTCAGACTTGTTCTCACCTCTATAGACAACTTCAGTTTCACCATTTCTTAATGCATGAGAATCTTCAAATGCTATGCTTGTTAAGACTTAAGCAAATAACAGGATGATCAAACAAGTAAAGAAACCAATTGTAATTTTTATTGATGGAGCTAAAGTGCTTTGGAAAAGTTGGGAAGTTGAGAGAGAGGCTGAAGGATGAACTTTCCAGTTTTGTGATGAAGTTGTGCCTACTCTTGATGAGCATTAGTAAGGATCTTCTTCTAACTGTTACTCATAATTTTTTGGGATTACACAAATATTTCAAATAAGTTTCAACTTACCAACCTCTAGCCATTAGTCATAGACTTACCAAAACTAGCCAAGTACATGTAAGAATTGAAAAAATCAAATAAATAAGGTTTTTTTTCTCAAAGAATCACAAGCAAAATTCACATTCCATAAAGGAACTTTTTTAATGGGTATAATTGAAATTCATTGAAAACATAAAAATAAGTCAATATACAAAATTTGAGGAAGATTGGAGGTGATTTGGACGGGTTTTGTATCAAAATTCGTAATTAAATCGAGTTCAAAAAATACTTCTGCGACACATGTATCAAACATGTATTACGCATGTATCTCACACACATGTATACATGGATATACATGTGATACACAATTGATACAAATATGATACATATTCAATACACAAATGATACACATATCATTTTTTTTCATGTTCAGTTTTTACTTCGAATTTTCAATTCAAACCACCTTAAAACTTCACCAAATCATCCCAAAACTGAGATTCAAGCTTCTTATAGTGTACCTAATCTGTTCTGATAACAGCCACTCAAAATAAAGCAAAAATTTGACATTTTTTTTGCTACAGATAGCTAATTGGTTAATATTAGTAATATTTGGTTAATATTGGTATTATTTTATGAATTAGCCAATTTTTGTAATAAGCTACTTATAAATGGACATAGCTGGTAGTTTCCCTAATTGTTTTGACTAAATTTCTGTTTCATTTGCCTTTTTTTTTAAAAAAGTTGGGGCAGAGGTGGGTCAATGGTATTGGAGGTCTAAAGCCAGCCGTAATAAGAGGCCTTAAACTTATTTAATAATTTTAGGTTTTATTTGTTGAAGTTTTATTCTTTTTACTTTTTGAGATAACAATTTCACCTTGACGATGTAACCAAACCTTTTAGTCTTTGTTGAAATATTACTAACTTTTGATAAGATTTTATTAAGTTAAATTTGAATTCTTTTTTTGTTTCACAGGATCGTTAACATAACTCAATGTAGGGTTATCTTCCAAAGTAACAATCATGTGAAAATTTGTATTTACAAAGATGATAAAAAAAATTAACTATATATAGATTTTGACGATCTAATTATCTTAAAGCGTGCCTATAGAGATCTTGAAAGAAAATATCTTACAAAGTTAGAGTTGTAAATAAAATTTATTTAAGTTGGAGTAAGAAGAACTAAAATGTAACTGCTGATTTAATTGTTTTTCACTTTCATTTGAATTTTCTCAACCAACTCTGAAAAACACAACATAAAATATAAAACTATGTTATTAACTATTGGTGACAAGGTAGCAAAAGATGGTTGAAAAAATTTCCTTCACTAGTTAATAATAAATAAAATAAATATTTAAATTACATATAAGAAAAATAGCTTTTGGGGCCTTTAATTTTGTGAGGCCTAAAGCAGTCGTTTTAGTGGCCTATGGGTCAAGCCGCCTCTGTTTTGGGAAGGGAGGGGGGGAGGGAGGGGGGGGGGATATAATGCATATAGAATAAGTAGAATTCCTTTAGTTGCACGTTGTATTCTAAAGAGTCCTTGCTTACATAACCTTGTACTCTAGGTAGAGTCCTTGTTGACTTGGTACATTATATTCTATATAACATTATATATAATAGACAAAGCTCTCACGTTGATAGCATCTTGGGCAGAATACTATTCTTCACATGGTATCAGATAGCCATTATTAGCCAAACCTATTTCACAAAAAATTCTTCTCACTCAAATATGGTGACATCCACCGGGGAAACATCTTCAGCGCCTGTTTCTTCTCAAATAGATCCTATTATTCCTTCTAATTTATCTGCAACCTCAGCTACTGGATCTTCCATAATTCCTCCTCCTCTCTCAAACACTTCCACCATTCTCTCTTCTTCTATTTCTTATTCAATCCCCACGGTGCAAACCTATCTCCCTGGTCAATCTTCTTCTCTTAACACTTTACCTGGTTTGTTAGTTAGTAGTGTTGGTTTACCCTTTCAATTGCCATTTACTACATATTTGGACCCAACATCTCTCTCATAGTACAATCCAGTCGCTGCTCTTGCTGCACCCAACGTCACAAATCTGGTGACTATAAAGCTTACCTCTGTTGAAGTCTACCTCACATGGCGTACTCAATTTCAATCTCTCCTGCTCTCACATGAAATTCTTGGGTTTGTTGTTGGCTCAATTCCTCCACCACATCCCTTTATCTATGATGCATTCGGTACTCAACAACCTAATCCTCTTTATATATCATGGGTTAGAGTTGATCAAAGTGTTCATTCTTGGCTATTTGCGACGCTTTCTCGAGAAGTTCTCATGGATGTTCATTTACTGCCTACTTCACGTGACATCTGGAATTCTCTACAACGTCGCTACATGGATGCAAGTCATGCAGAATTTGCTGAACTAAAGAGACAACTTACTACTACGCCAAAAAATGACTCTATGTCAAAAAAGAGGCCAAGCAGATTGTTGACTCTCTTGCGGTGATAAATTCTCCTATCTTTTCTAAAGATTTTATTGATCACGTGCTTCTTGGATTGGGCAAGGAATATGACACTTTGGTTGGGATTATTACACATTTCCTGGTTCATTGTCGCTTGAAGAACTTAGAACGAAGCTTCTACTACATGAACAACGGTTGAAGCGTTTCAAGGATATAGACACAATTGTCACTCATCAAGCATTTGCTGCTCAAAATGTGACCTCAAATCCCTAATGTATCGGGTATCCAATCTACTTCTCCAGGAGGTCGTGGCAGGGATTGTTCTCTCACCTCTCGAGGTCGAGGCCGTGGCGGTAGAGGTCGAGGCTCCTTTAGTCGGGGTCAACAACATCAGGCATCTTATGGCAACACTTTTACTCGTAGTGGTTTCACTGGACAATAATCGTGAAGTATTGGTAGCGCTCCAACTGTTTCTTATATTTCACCATCTGTTAGTGCACCTTCATCGTCCATTTAGGTCCTCCACCTTCTCAAACTATTTGTCAAATTTCTGGAAATCCTGGTCATTCTGCTCTTCAGTGTAATAATCGTTTTAACCATGAATTTGTTGCTAACGACCATGCATTTGTTGCTAATGATCTTCCCGAGTATTTCACTGCTATGTCGGTTGGTGAAACAAATGATGCTAGCTGGTATTAAGACTCAGATGCTTCCACTCACATACTCCATATGAAGGTAATTTTATGCATAATCTGTTTACAATGGATTTGATCATGTCTTGGTTGGGAATGGATCTTTACTTAAAATCTAAAATATTGGCTACGCTCAATTACCCACTCCATCTCGTCCCCTGCATTTGAAATCCATATTTCAGGTTCCCCATCTCCGCCATAATTTACTTTCTGTCAGAAGATTATATAAGGATAATAATTGTGTTGTTAATTTTGACTCATCTTCTGTTGTTGTTAATGACAAAGCCTTGGGTCAAATTCTCCTTCAAGCTTCCAGTGATGGCGACATATATCCTCTATCTTCTTGGTCCAGGTCTTCTTCTCCTCAGGCTTATGTTGTTTTTCGCCAGTCTGGTGATACATGGCATCGCCTCTTGGGACACAGTGGTGCTCGTGTTTTAGCTACTCTTAGGAACAATAATGCTATTAGTTTGTCAAATTCATTTAGTGATGAATATGTCTCTTGTCGTCTAGGAAAGTCTCATCGTTTATCATTTAATCTAGTGGAACGTAATAGTTCTTTTTCTTTGGATATTATTCACTCAGATGTTTGGAAATCACCCATTTTATCCAATTTTGGGCTTTCAATATTATATTATTTTTGTTGATGATTTTTCTCGATTTACATGGCTCTATCCAATGAAAAATAAATCAGAATTTTTTACTCATTTTTGTGCTTTTTAAAAGTTGGTGGAAAATTTGTTTAACATTACAATAAAAAAATTTCAAAGTGATGGAGGAGGCGAGTTTGACAACAAGGACATGCTTTCACATTTTACTAATTCTGGCATTTCTTTTCGTAAGTCATGTCCGAACACTACTCAACAAAATGGGGTTGTTGAACGAAACATCGATACATTATTAAAATGGTACGCACAATTATAACAGATGCTACTCCCCCGTTTCAATTTTGGGTTGATCCACCCTTTTATGTTGTTTTTACCATTAACAGGTTACCTACGCCTATTTTACATGGCCTTTCTCCCTTTGAGAAACTTTTTCATAGACTTCCAGATTATAACTTTCTCCGAGGTTTTGGTTGTGAATGCTTTCTCAGTTTGTCTGCTCGAGTTTTTCATAAGCTTCCACCTTTTTGAGTTAGATGTGTACTCCTTGGATATGCATTTGATTATAAGGGATATCATTGTTTAGATCCAAAATCTGGTCATGTATATGTTAGTCGATATGTTATATTGCATGAACTAGTTTTTTCATATTCTAAGTTGTCTAGTGCTCTTACTGTTATCTCCTCTTCATCCTCTAATTCTGATCCTCTTGTTGTCATGTCACCTCTAAATCATAGGATTCCACAGCCATAGCTTGAATCTTCTGTGTCTACCACTGTTCCATCCTTATATGATACTTTTCATGTATCTCAACCTTTATCCTCTAGAACTATACATTCCACAAGTTGTCAGATCTCTGCTGTATAGCCTATTTCACTCGTACCTAGCCTTAGTGAGTCATTACCTGTAGGTTCTTCACCATATTTGTCTACATCATTACCTATTACTAATTCCTCAACTTCGTCATCTACCTCTTCCCATCATCCAATGCAAACTCGATCTAAGTCTTGTATTTCTAAGCCAAAGAAACAATTTTCTTTGAGTGTTAATATCCATGAACAAGAGCCTTCTTGCTTTTCTCAAGATGTGAAAAATGCAAAGTGGCAACAAGCAATGGCAGATGGATTTAATGCCCTTTTGGAGAATAATACTTGGATCCTTGTTCCTTTTACCCCTAACATAAACTTAGTCGGTTGCAAATGGGTATATCGCATAAAATATAATTCAAATGGGCCTATTGAGTGATAAAAGGCTCGCCTTGTAGAAAAAGGTTTTCATCAAAAGCTTGGCGTCGATTATTATGAGACATTTAGCCCTTTTTTCGTGCGACAACTATGAGAATTGTTCTCCCTTGATGTCTCTTTTTCTTGGCGAATTCGTCAGCTAGATGTTAAAAATGGATTTTTGCATGGGGTTCTTACTGAGGAGGTCTACATGAAGCATCTTCCAGGTTTTATTCATCCCGACTATCCTAATCATGTTTGCAAGCTAACCAAATCCATATATGGCTTGAAACAAGCTCCTCGGGCTTGGTTTCATTGCTTCAGTGTATTTCTTATTTCTCATGGTTTTGCTTGCAGTAAATCTGATAATTTGATGTTTATTTATCGCTCTTCTTCTCATGTCCTTATTCTAGATATCATTCTCACATGTGGTCATAATGGTCTTTTTGATCAATTCATTTCTCGTCTATATCATCTATTTTCTATGAAGGACTTATGCAATCTCCATTATTTTCTTGGTATTCAAGCAGTTCGTACATCTCACAGACTTCACCTGTCTCAGAGAAAGTACATTTCTGATTTGTTACTTAAATTTCATATGCACATGCAAACCATTTCATACTCCCCTTGCTTCTCACACATCTATTTCTCTGATGGACGGTGAGTTACTTTCAGATTCTAGTGAATATAGGAGCACGGTTAGTGCTATTCAATATTTGCCTATGACTCATCCTGATATTGCCTATGCGGTAAATGTTGTCTCTCAATTTATGCATGATCCCCGTACCACTCACATGCATTGTGTCTAGCGTATTTTTAGGTACTTGTAGGGTACTCTCACTTATGGACTGACTTTGCGTGCCTTGTCTCCGACTTCCATGGTTATTGCCTACTCGGATGCTGATTTGGCTAGTTGTCCTGATAGTCGCCATTCTACTACAGGTTTTGCTGTGTTCCTAGGATCTAATCTTATCTCTTGGCGTGCAAAGAAGCAACCAACGATTTCAAAATCGTCTACAGAGACGGAGTAACAACTATTGCATACAGTGTTGCTGAGACTTGTTAGATTCATCACATTCTTTGTGAGCTTGGTATCTTTGTTCATGAACCAATTGTTGTATTTTGTGACAACATCAGTTCAACTTACATGACCCGTAATCCAGTTTTTCATGATCGCTTGAAACACATTGCTGTTGATTTTCATTTTGTGCGTCCTTGTTGACTACAGGTTTTGTTGTGTTCTAGGATACATTTTACTCTGTATAAAATTATATATAATAAACAAAGCTCTCATGTTGAGAGCATCTTGGGCAGAATACTATTCTTCACAGAGGGAACCAATACACTGTTGATAACAAACCTCTAATTCTTTGTTATATGCTAATTGGAGTCGGGGACCTAAGTGTACAACATGATAGTTTAGGGGATCAATTAGTCACTAGAGACAAAAGAGTTAGTTAAGAGGTTTAAGAGAATAGAAGTTGTTATAAGTTAGTTAACGGTGGTTGAGGAGTTGAGGAAGTTAGCTGAATATAATACCACCTTCATCTGTAATTGAGATTCTATTTCTTGTTTTACAGATTAATATCTATTTCTCTCTCTCTCTCTCTCTCTCTCTCTCTCAATCTTTGATCTCCTCTCAATTGCGATACTATTCAGGAGTACTTTCCTAATTCTACTCCTTAGGGTTGTAGTTTAGGTGTTCTTCGTTGAACACATTACATTCTTCCCATTATATGGTCTAAGCTCTTAAAAGTTCATCATTTTTAGTTTGTGTATGAACAACATTGCCATTATTATGTGATGCTGGTAAATAGTTCATCTTATGATTATCAAAATCTTGTGTTCTTAAAGTTCCAAAAGCTTTTATCCAAATGCATCGTCATTAATCCGTCATTCAATGCGTGATATATTGCTCTGACCATTCGGGGCAGGGTTATTATACTAGTTTATGGTAAAGATCTCCTATACCTGGACGGTTGAACCTGGCTAAAAACGATGAGTCTTCTCTTTTCAGGTTTAAACTCTATTAGAACCAGAACAATAGACTATGTTGAGAATTGGGGTTTTGATGATTAACAAGTGCGTCCAGTGAACGTGTGCTAAGAACCAGGTCCCCGAACGTGTGCTAAGAACCAGGTCCCCAAGGCAGCTGCTGAAGCTGAAGGTTCTTACATGGTCGTGACTTTTACACAAAAGTTACTATTAGTTCGATATTGCTGAAAATGACTCTTGATGCAATAAGGGTTGTCGCCCAAGAATATCTGCCCGCATAAGGGCTAGACAAGAGTCACACGATTTGTGGAGTCCTGGGAACTTTAGGATTGCTATCAAACAAGAAGTTGACTGTGCGTAGGACTCCTAAATATCTCGAAGTACTGGTAATTTAAATACTTTCCCTATGGACGGAGAAGACTATCTTTTTGCACATTAATTGAAAAACGACATACAACATTTCCACTCAAGTTGATCATCAGTGTGTACTGAAAGTCAATGTTCTTCTTGAGTCTGTTAGCTCATGGGCATTAGGAAATTGAGTTGTAATCAAGATGTAACAAAACTTGTTAGTTGGAGTAGTTGTTGAGTGTGCAAGTTAGAGTAACTTGTAATCCATTAAAGTAGTTGAAGTAGGAGAAGTGTGAGGGTGTTGGTTTACAGGTCTTGTAATCAGTATATTTTGCTCATTTGTTCTAGTGAAGTTGAAGTTAAAATCGTACGTGGTAGGTCGTGATTTTTGCACTTTTGAGTCAGGTGATTTTCCACGTAAAAATTAATGTTCTTATTTTTTACTGCTTATTTTATTTACGAGTAAGGAGTAAGGCAAAGAATCAAGTTCTTTAGTAATTTAGGAAGGCACTCAATTTAACAGATTGATAGACTGGTAAGGTTAGAGCCCTCTATTATCGCTTGGAGAAGATTGATTGCTCCGACCGTTCCTTCCTTGAACTAAAAGAACAATGATTCTTAATAGAGTTTAATTTGTATACACTGACAATATAATATTTTTTTTCTTACTTTCGAGTCACCTAAATATAACTTAATGTTAAAATGCACTTCTTCACACTATCAATGTATAGTAGTGTTGAGGTGTCCTCAACTCCAAATGAACCTATGCAGTTGTGTTTGCGCAAATGAGCAGAAGCCGACTCAGTAAATTTTTAGTCAAAACATTTGGAGTCCTCCTTTAAATGTTGTAGCACTTGTGGGGTCCTTTTAATTAACGTGATCTAATCGAGAATATCTTATCAGATAAGTCCATGTTGGTTATTTTACTAGTAGTAGTTTCAAGCGAAAGTGCAGGAATATTTTCTTACTTTACAGCTTAAATAGCTGAAATGAAAGATCTTGACAATTGCTTGATTCTTATAAAGAGGGGAGACAGTCAAATCTACTCATTTCTTGAATGATCGAAAAGGAATTGTATATTCCACATTGTTTTAATAATTAAATGGTCATTAATTCAAGCGAATGTGATACTCTCATTTTCTTTTAAGCAAGAGCCTTTGGAGTGTAATGATTCAAGCGAATATAACAACCCTTATACTCTTATAAACAAAAAGTCTTGGAAATGTACACAAGTGGAATTGGGTGTTCTTTAAATTTTTAAAAACTTTTCAAGCTTGAGTATACTATTAAAACCTATAGCAGCCTAACAATTAAGAACGCGAGATCGATTCCCCCCTCAATGCATTTTGGGTTGAGTCTGTCGCACAGGGCTTGCCTAGTGTGGTGTATATCCCTGTATGGTTTGCAGGCTATTACACAGAGGGGGTTTTACCCAGTGCGCACAAAGTGTTCACCTGAAGGGAAGCTGTGGCAGATATTGTAGCGGCAGCGGGTTTCCCCTCTTACCAAAAAAAAAGACTAACAATTAAGTTCTTGTAAAGAATGATCTACTCAGAAAAGCTTAACTTCTTAAAATTGAAGAGTTTGAATAAATTGCAAGCAAATCAGATAACATAGATTAATATGTTATTAAAACAAACTCTATAACCTACTAATTTTAGCACATCAGTCTCCTGTTTGTACCTCAGATGACATAGCCTTTTGAAACAGTCCTGACAAAGCAATGTTGCTGATTTGCTGACTATAAAAGAATTCAACAAAAAGATTTTGCCTTACCAATACATTGTTCTCTCATACTTGCACTCACCTACATTTTGATTATCTCTTTGCCTAAAAGTAGTGAGAAAATCTATACAGTTTCTCAACTCTGATCAACTTCCTCAATTTTAGGCTCTTCACTACTATTTCCACATCCTGTTTTTCCATAACCAGTTCCAGTGTCACCACTTTCCCTATTGGAACATCTCCACCTGCTCCACCTTGATACATTTTTGCAACAACTGGATTGCACAAGTTCTCCAACTCCTTCAATTTGTCTCCAAGTTCATCAACTTCAGCCAGTTGGTTCCTGTCTAACTATTCAATTGTCTCATCAACAGCCTTCTCAATCTTCTGTTTGTCTGATGGATCCAATTTCCCAGACATTTTCTCATCCTTAACAGTATTCCTCATGTTATAGGAATAGTTTTCAAACGCTTTCTTTGCTTCCACTTTCTTCTCCATTGTCTCATCCTCTACTTTGTACCTATCAGCTTCTTGAACCATTCTCTCAATCTCTTCCTTACTTAGCCTTCCCTTGTCATTGTAATTGTAATTGTAATCTTATTCTTGACACCAGCAGTCTTGTCCTCAGCTGACACGTTCAGAATACCATTGGCATCAATGTCGAAACAAACATTGATCTGTGGCACTCCTCTTGTTGCTGGTTGAAAATATTTGTTCTTTTTGGCAGGGATAGTAGTGTTTCTTGAAATCAAAACTGTCATCACACCACCAGCAGTCTCAATACCAAGACTAAGAGGTGTAACATTGATGTTTAGCTTAAAGTATATAGATTTCTATGTATATCGCCTCATATTTTACTTTTGTTTCGTGAATTTTAGATGTTAAATATGATGATTTATATTAATTTGAAGTGTTTTTATGTTTAAATGATTCGGGATCAATTGGGGGGTGAAACGCGTGAAATTAGAGCAAAACGGACGAAACCGGGAAATCGGCGATTTTGGGTGCCATAGGTAGCGCCCAGCCCCACATGTGACGCTGTGGGCAGTAGCTAAATATGGGGCAGCGCCCTAGTGGGCGCCCGGTGCTAGCCAGGGCGCCGGTGACGAGTTTTTTGTCCGGGACACGGTTATTTCGGCCCTAACCCTACCCAACACGTATAAAAGCAAGTCTAAGCTTATTTTTGA
>MDKI01190274.1:0-24841 GCA_005239505.1 Nicotiana paniculata | reverse complement strand
CTCCTTATCAATTTGCAATCTTTTCGATCAGGAGATATCTCTTTTAGATCACAGATTTCGTTTTTCTCTTGCTTGTGCACCTCACGTGCCCTTAACTCTGCATGTGTCTATGTCTCCAGTGATGGACCTGGTTCAACTGTGAGTTCGTTTGTCAATCTTCAAAACCATTCAGCTTCTTTGTCCAGCAATATATAAAGCAACAATAATAACAAAGAATGATAATTTACTATCTGGGAGGGTGTTTAACCCAAAATAGATTTTTTGGCCAAAGCTAATATCAAGAAAAAATCGGGTTATCGATAACCAAAATTACTTTATTTTCAGTAATTCACAAAATAAAATGAATAACGAAAATAATAGGTAACGAACGAAAGCTTAATTTAGATCATTAATCTCTCCCAGAATTACAGTTTGAACACTTTGAATAAAGTAAAAGACTAATTGCATATATTGATAAAAATTTAGATGCCTTTACAAAAGAGGATCGGGTCCTTATATAAGTCTACATAATTATAACAGTTTTCCTACTTAATTCTGGCTTGTTAATGACATTAATTTTCTTGATTGCCCGTCACTATATATAATTGTAACGATTACATTAATGACTTAAGATTTCCCGTAATCAAGATCAATGCTGATTTTCCTTCTTTATTTATAAGAGATTCAGGAACCTTCCTCATTTATGGCCTTCATTCACCTCTTACCTATTTCTTCTTTTCCAGTTGTCAAGGCCGATACCTTTTATGATGGAATGCCGGGGGTGTTTCGTTAGTGCCTTTTTAATTCCTTTAATTTACTTTACTGAAATTTCCACTTGTCACCTCGCTAATGGTCCACGTGTAATGCCTTTTTTTTCACTAATACAGATAGTCCCCACTTTCTAAATATTCTCAACTGAATATTCGAGAAGTGGTAAGTATTTATGGCGAGAATTTCTAGCCTCCTTTTCTCGATTATCATAATTCCTTCTTCAGAATCGATGAGACATATGTTATGTCTATTTAATTCTCAAGAAACGTGTCTCATTGTAATTGGTTCAGCAATTTCAACGCCTTTTTAGGGTTTTTCTGCGGTTGCATCAGTCACGAAGTGATAATTCCATGACGACAGTTCATAATGACCATCTCTGATGATGGTTTATTTCCCCTATAAATACCTTACCACACTCAATTTCGAAAAATCCCTTTCGTCTTCCTTGCATTCATCTCCCTAACTGCTCTTGTAGTTCCTATTCTTTTTCCTATATTTCCAGGACTAAAGTTGCAGATAGATAAGAGAATCAGTGAACACATGCATTTAATCAGTAAAAGAGAGTCTTCATAGATATTTATAAAACATAAGCCTTTGCCAATACTCCAAAGGCAAGTTTGGATTGTTGAAAACAAGAGCAGTACAGGTGAATTCTATCCACATCAAAAAAACAAAAACAACTACCAGTAAGTCATCAAAACAAAAGATAGAAACTTGACACTGGTCACTGGAAGATTTGTTTAGGGGACACTGGAGGAGGAAGGCTTGGAGGAGGCAACAAGAGTTTTAAGAACAAGATCCATCCGAGCATTTGCGGACATTTGCTCTTCGAGTAGTTTCTCTCTCAGGTTCTCCACCTGTTGCCTGAGCTTAGTATTTTCTTTAGATAGATGAGCAACTTCTTCACTGGAGAAGCTAGAAGATCTTGGTGCTGCTACAACCTGACTAAGCTGAGTCACAAGAATGGCATTCCTTGCCTTCAGCTTCCTAATCTCCTCTGTGGCACTATTCTGGGCGTTGATGAGTTGAGAGATCGTCGAAGTGCCCCCCACTCCCCCAACTTTTTCAATACATTCACATTCTTCTGGTGTAGTCTTTGAGAAGGTTTGTTTCCTGGTCCCCATCTTGGGATTCCTTAAGGGTACATCAAAAAACTTGAAGACACACGTGATAAGAAAGCGATACAGAAGCCCATGGTTCCCATCTTTGAAATCTGCCACTTTCTGCATATGTTCAATCATAATGGCAGGCAAGTTAATAGAATGAAACTCATCGAGTGCTTCCATTAGGTATAGGGATAGAATAGCCACCGGTTCCTCCTCATAAGTCAAATCCTTATCCAGCTGGACAGAGCTAAAATCTAACACGTGGGATGGATCATCGTAATACTTCCGGAGCATGGAGACATGGAACACCAGATGAACTGCTGATAGACTCAGTGGAAACACAATCACGTAAGCCACCTCTCCCAATCTCTCAAGAATATCAAAAGGCCCGATATACATAGGGCTTAACTTGCCCTTATTTCCAAACCTCATCACACCCTTCATGGGTGATACCTGGAGCAACAGCCTCTCTCCGACCATGAATACAACATCACGAACCCTATGGTCGGAATAACTCTTCTCCCTGGACTGATGTCACGACCCCAAATCCAGGCCAGTCGTGATGGCGCCTATCATGGAACTAGGCCAGCCAAAACTTCACTCAAATCATAATAAACTTCCATTTACATCCTTACTATACCGATTACCCATAAAAGTTTCCTTTAAGCGTTTACAACATAGTCTAAACTATACTAAATAACAAATACAACCCCCGAGAACCCCGAGTCACTGGTCATGAGCATCTACATAAGATATACAACACAACCAAAATAAATTCTATAATAGTAAATAGGAGAGGAAGCAGGAATGCGGACGCATGCAGCTACCTCGCAACCTCCGAGAATCTCTGGAACAGATAGGCAGCTCACCCTACCTTAACACCTGAATCTGCACACAAGGTGCAGAGAGTAATGTGAGTACGCCAACTCAGTAGTAATGAAATAAATCAAGTCTGAGCAGCAAGAAACACATAAAATCAATGTCATCAAATCACAAGAGGTACAACCTTTCCTTCCAACAGTATAACATAGATATGTGAAATCATCATGCCTAAAAATCAACTTCCGAAAAATCCTCTGAAGAATGTATATTTCCAACAACTTCAAACTGAAAGATTTAGTATGAAAATGAAATGAATCATATAGAGGCCCCTCGGGCAAAACATATTTCATAACACTGAGTGAAAGAAGTAAAATCATCAGTAGCCCCTCGGGCAAAACATATTTCATAATCAACCCCTCAGGAAAAACATGTATCATAATCAGCCCCTCGAGCATGCCTCACAGTCACTCATAATCAGCCCCTCGGGCATACCTCACCATCACTCGTAATCAGTCACTCAAAACCTCACAGTCACTCATGCCACCAAATCACTCGTCACTCGGCACTCTATGCGCTCACTGGGGTGTGTACAGACTCCGAAGGGGCTCCGTCATCCCAAGAGCTAATATCACTCAGCACCTCACCATCACGCAGCACCTCACAATCAGGCCCTCGGCCTCACTCAAAAGGCCCCTCGGGCGAATCAGTAAAACAGGGTACTCGACCCAAAACATCAGTTTAAATCTCAAAGTGGTGTAAATCATGTTGAGTTTCGAAAACAGTAAGCACAATGCGGCTGAGTGAAATCATCAATACATGGTGAGGTAAAACAGCAGTAAAAAGCCCCCAAGGGGTCTAAACAGATCGGCACGAGGCCCCAAACACGGCTTATAGCCCAAATATTTCAGCAATCGATAGAATATGCTTTAACATAAGGTTTTGAGTAAATATGCAACTCATTATTTGCCGCGGAGAGGACCTAGTCCAATCCAAAAATCAGTACACGCCACATACTCGTCATCCGACATGTGCGCCTTTCTAAAATCAGTAAGAAAATATGTAGTCCGGGGTTCCAATCCCTCAGGACAAGATTTATAACCATTACTTACCTCTACTGGGCCAAAACACTAGTCCGCAATGCTCTTGGCCCTCTAATTGTCTCCTGATTTCTCCGAATCTAGCCAAAATCAGTTTAACATCAACAATATATACTCAAGGAACACAACCCAATCGAAAATTATTAAATTATACAAGAATCTCGAAATTCGGCCAAACCCGAGCCCCAGTCCCACGTCTCGAAATCCGATAAAATTTACATCACAAGAACCCTTATCCTTCCACGAGACTGTACATACCAAGAACATCCAAATCGGACCACAATGGCCACTAAAATTTCCAAAAGAAATTCCCAACTCTTTCCTCCCATTTTCCAAACTTTTCTTACTTTAATCCTTCAAATACAAGCCTAATTCGAATTAAAATAGCATAGAAATGATGTTAATAACCCGAGAACTTACCTTTCCTAAAGAATCATGAATCCCCTCTCCAATCTGCCTTCAAAAGAGCTCATCTCGCATGCAAAAATGGTGAAATGAAATGAATTTAGTGGATGCCTCTCATTTACTGTTTCTGCCAGCATTTCCGCACCTGCGGACATCTAGTCGCACTTGCGGACCCGCACCTGCGGTCCCACGTGCGCACTTGCGGAATCCCACTTAACGGACCAAATTCCGCACTTGCGGCCAATCTTCCGCACCTCCGGCTTCGCAGGTGCGGCCATAACTTCGCACCTGCGGAAAATCCCCCTGCCTATCCTTTTTCGCACCTGCGACATCGCACCTGCGACATTGCACCTGCGGCTACCCTACCGCAGGTGCGACCAACACTAGAAATCACACCATCAGCTATCTTCTGAGATTTTCCAATTTCAAAACCCCGCCAACCATCTGAAATCAATCCCGAGACCCTCGGGGCCCCAACCAAACATACCAACACACCCCATAACATTATTCCAACTTAGTCGAGCCTTCGAAACACCAAAAACAACACGAAAACACCAAAATTACATCAAATTCAAGCCTATGAACTTTGAAACTTCCAAATTTCGCCAACTACGCCGAAACCAACCAAAACACCTCCGATTGACCTGAAATTTTGCAGACATATCCAAAATGATATTACGAACCTGTTCCAACTTTCGGAATTCCATTCAGACGCCGATAGCCTATTTTCCACTGCCAACCGAAAATTGCCAAAAACTAACTTTCGCCAATTCAACCCTAATTCTACTCCGGACATCACAAAAATATTCTGAACACACTCCTAAGTCCCAAATCACCTAATGAAGCTATCCGAGTCATAAAATCTGCATTCGAAGTCGTTCACCAATAAGTCAACTCTTAGTTGACTTTATGAACTACTAGGCTACCTTGAGGGACCAAATGCCTCAATTCTCATCATGACCACTCTAAACCTGAACCAACCGAGCCAACACACATAAATGAAGCAAGAACGGGGGAAACGGGGCTAAATTCTTGGAACGACCGGCCAGGTCGTTACATCCAAGAGTTGTTCTCCAACACTATCAAACGGTTAAGTAGCTTACCATGCACATACCCAGGGTGATCCCACGTCACCCTATCCCATATAGGTCCCATAGCACAATACCGTTGAAATTTCGAAATCCAAAATCCTGGCCCATAAACCTTAAAACCAAATTCCCACTTCAGAAATGATATACAAGGTCAAAATTTCCATAACTATAAACTAAACAAGTCTGAACATGCTGAATCAAGCCATATACGTACCCCAGATGAAATCACATAATACACTGCATGACCCAAACTCTCATAGCAATAACTCTTAACCGCCATAACTGCTCAGAACAACTCAATACCGGTACACAACCTCTTATCAAGAAGCGCCTTGCTCTAACACTTCCATATACTGTCGATGATGAAAGAAGCACGTAGAACTAACAACCATTCGTCCGATCATCCAGACATGAAACTCTCCCTTCCCCAACAGGAATTATAACAGATTTCTATGCCAACTCCCGATATTATCCTTTCATCTATGCTGTAGAAAATTCTGAAAATATTCATTTTAGGTCCAATGACCTCTTCTCATCCATCACAACCACCCAGATAACATGACACTAACCATTTGACACATCGATAAAATTCGAAGCCAAAACCTATGCAACTTGTGCGCTTAACAACAACTTCCCAATGCAATCAAATTATATAAAAGATCCACACGAGAGGACCATCCTACCATTAACAATTACCGTCACCATATCATACTAAACACCTGGCACACACTGTAAAAAATCAAAAACATATGTTTCCAATACCAAAGGTCATACCCCTACATAACTCCGCTACACTGCGTCCAGCGCTGGTCCACTTGAAATATTTCAATACACCTTGCCCAAAAATAAATAACCATTCGAAATTTGACATCAAGTACTCAAAGTGCATTTCCATAACCATGGGGGAAATCGGACGATACCATGCCACCCAAAACAGAAGGTATATAACCACACTTCTCAATCCCGCAACACCCAATTACTTACCTTACTCAAATCTAGCTATAAATCCCAATCAGAACCGCACCATATGTGCATATAACCAATAATCACCACTCCTCGCAACACCAAAGGTTAACTCATAGATCACTCTAGAACATGAATAAACTCAATCACAATCGAATTGTACCTTTCTCAATAATAGAAACTCGGAGCCAACAATTCCGACCCGGTGCAGAACACGCACCCATATTAGCCTACCAGTGACCCTAAATTGACCTTGATCACCCACAACAGATAGATAACTTACCAAAAAGTTCATAATGACAGACTCATGGTACATACTAACATCCGACTAGCTCAGCTCGCCTCTTCACAGTTCACTTCCACAAGATATCCTGTTTATGAGAACTCTTAGTCTCAAAATCCATGAAACGTACGGATTACCATATCTCATCACATTCCACCGCTCGAATACATAACACATCCCAAATACTCACTCATTTCACGAGGGATACCCCTATCATTCTTCTGCTCACCAAGCAACCTTGAATATCAACAGTCGATCCAACAATAGGGCGCCGCGATACAAATGAAGTACCCTTAACTCAAACACATTGCTCTTTCTAAAATATATATACCCTCATCAAGTCGCACCAATTGGTGATATCATCTACCTAGTTATCTGAAATTGCGCATGCTGCCTAAGAATTTATGACCTTCCTTCCGGAACCGAACTGTGACCTCACATATGCAAATCTAAACTCTACCCAACATATCGCACACGCCATGCCAACCTAGGAAAAATACGGTAACTCCATGGCCCCTTCTGAGCCACAAGAAACTACGTACCCAACTAGCCAAGAACTCCCATTGGATCCCATTTAGAAACAAACTCACTACACGCCATAAGAAAATATGCACCCTTAACCGCGGTAGAAACCATCAGGAACTATCCGAAATCCCATTTGCACAACACCAAACCATCAGGACTGAACTCTTCTAACTCAAACAAACTACGCAGGCCACCAATAATCCAAGAGCATTGCTAAGATACACCCGAAAAACTCGTCACCTTATGAACACCCAAGGAACTAATTGTATCCCTTACCATGCCGATCCGACCTACTACCAAGTTGCCCTATTTACCCAAATTTATTCTGACTTACCTTCAAATTGATACTTCTTACTGTCGTAATACCACAAATTTGCAACCCAGACTCACCACACGCGACCCAAGCACAAAACCATACCGTCTAAGGCTCATAAGCAACTGAATACTCCCTCAATCATCCCCAAATGCGCCACATTAGAAAAACTTACCCTGAAGAGACTTCCTGCGAATCTAAAGCCATTACCTTTACCTTCCTGATACCGACATGTAGAATCCATGATGATGTAGAATACTACAAGTCTTGACATCCTCTAACGTAAATCTTGATCACACTGGCCAATCAGACAGAGTTGACCTGACCCGTTTGCACACTAACATACTAGGAAAGTAATCCACTCACTTGAAGCCGCAAGCAAATTCATACATTGTGCACACTACACCTTTTACAATTTCCACTAAATCATTCAATAGAACCCAATTACCCAACAGAGTACATTATAACCTATATCGAAGAAATTTCCCTTACTCAAGATATTCCCAGACCCCATACCTGCAGGTCATAACTGATTTACCACTATACCTCGAACTGAAACCAACATCACACATAATCATGGAATCAACTTATCAATAACGAACTCCCCCACTTGGCTCAAAGCCAAGGATCAAGACAAACAAGACTATGCCCACACATTATCACTGCCACCATGTTGTGGTGGGATTCAACTAAATCCTCCATAAGCTTATATGACCCAAACCATCTAACACTCAAATCAATTGCCAATCCCGCATCCATCATTGCGATGGTCATGCCAACTTCCACAAGTGATCTAAACTCAAATTACAACATATATCTTTTACTAGTAGAAGAGAACTTATTACAGAACTACATAGGGACCGCACACCCTAGGACAAATCCGCATGAGATACCCCTACCCTTTTAGCCTCAGCTGCTATCTCTCCATACACTTCTGAAGACCAGAACTATCACGCAATCACTACACCTTCCTGAAATACGCGGTAAAAACCTGAAGTTGATGGCAGAACTAACATCGGAGCGGTGGTCACATAAATCTCGAGCTTCTGGAAGCTCTACCCACACATGTCTGACCACATGGATACCCTCACCGGACACCACGTGTCCCAAGAATGCTACTGAACCGAGCCAAAATTCACACTCGGAGAATTAACATGGAGCCTTTCCTCCCTGAATCCTTATAATGCCATCCTCAGATACTGAGTATGCTACTCCTAGCTACGCGAATATGTCAGGACGCCATCAATGAATACAATAACAAGGAGTGCTAATACGGCTGTAATACACTGTTAATCAAATACATGAACGTTACTGGGGCAAATAATCAATTCAAAGGACATCACCAGGAACTCATAATCCCAACAGAGAAATCCGCTTCACTCCACAACTACTCAGCATGAGAGGTCTTCCAACATACTCACAACTCAAGGCCACATACCAAATCGAGACAGAAATCAAACACTCAATAAATCTTTCCACATTTCCAGCCAACCCTTTTTGACACAATTCACAGTCTGAACACATCTAACCATCAAATCACACCCATCACATAGGCATCTGGACACCAGTTCTCATCAATAAGAACACATACGGACATACAAGTCCCCAATTACATGTGCCCACACAACAAAAATCTCAGCAATCAAGCCACATAATGAATCCGGCCTCAAGTCTTCCAGACTGGCCCATTACCAACATGCCAAAATCACATCTCATCCCTGGAAGCCACAAGCCGTCGATGCACAATTGATACCAAGCGCTCTCGTGCGCATTTGAATACACGAAAGGAATTCAAGAGTTACGCTCTTGGCTGAATAAAATGGATTCGCACGATAAGAATTTTTTAAAAATGTGAGATTTTCCTAAGGGTTCTGCAGCCTCTCGAAGATAAGTACAGACATCTTCGTACCGATCCGCAAGACTCTACTAAACCTTCTCATGAGTGGTGAGTCCTATGTAACCTAGCGCTCTGATGCCAATCTGTCACGACCCCAAAACCAGGCCAGTCGTGATGGCGCCTATCATGGAACTATGCCAGCCAAAACTTCACTCAAATCATAATAAACATCCATTTACATCCTTACTATATCGATTACCCATAAAAGTTTCCTTTAAACATTTACAACATAGTCAAAACTATAATGAATAACAAATACAACCCTCGAGAACCCAGAGTCACTGGTCATGAGCATTTACATAAAATATACAAATCAACAAAAATAAATTCTATAATAGTAAATAGGAGAGGGAGCAGGAATGCGGACGCATGCAGCTACCTCGCAAACCTCCGAGAATATCTGGAACAGATAGGCAGCTCACCCTGCCCTAACACCTGAATCTCCACACAAGGTGCAGGGAGTAGTGTGAGTACGCCAACTCAGTAGTGATGAAAATAAATCAAGTCTGAGAAGCAAGAAACACATAAAATCAATGTCATCAAATCACAAGAGGCCCAACCTTTCCTTCCAACAGTATAACATAGATATGTGAAATAATCATTCCTAAAAATCAACTTCCGAAAAATCCTCTGAAGAATGTATATTTCCAACAACTTTAAACTGAAAGATTTAGTATGAAAATGAGATGAATCATATAGAGGCCCCTCGGGAAAAACATATTTCATAACCAGAGTGAAAGTAGTAAAATCATCAATAGCCCCTTGGGCAAAACATATTTCATAACTTAGAGTGAAAGTAGTAAAATCATCAGTAGCCCCTCGGGAAAAACATATATCATAATCAGCCCCTCGGGCAAAACATGTATCATAATCAGCTCCTCGGGCATGTCTCACAGTCACTCATATCGGGCATACCTCACCATAACTCGTAATAAGTCACTCAGCACCTCACAGTCACTCATGCCTCCAAATCACTCGTCACTCGGCATTCCGCACTCGGCACTCTATGCGCTCACTGGGGGTGTGTACAGACTCCGGAGGGGCTCCTTCAGCCCAAGTGCTAATATCACTCAGCACCTCACCATCACTCAGCACCTCATAATAAATTCCTCGGCCTTGTCGCGCCCCCCTCTTTCCTCGCATGGGTCAGGTGCGGAGAGATCGGGTTTATGACATTCTGGACAACTCCTTAAAGGAAGAGGTTTAAGGAAGAGTCTCCACCTAATGATTTTGTGGTACGTTAGGGCACCTAGAGTAGATAACTCATGAACTAGTTTGCATTACCAAAGATTAGGTAAGGTCTTGAACTTATCCAAAGGGGAAGATTTCAGGCACCCCTCAAGATCCACAACTATGGGTCCCAGCCAAGAAGTTTTGTGAATTTGGACGGTAAACAAATAGCAAGTACGGTTCATATAATAGGGGATTTCAAACAAGTATAAAAATCTTTAAAGGTTTTTGGGAAGACATTAGAGTAAAAACGTTTGAAAAGAATTTTCCTACATTTAAAGTAATACGGATCACATCAATGCAATACCCGGTAATCACTCCTCGAAGAGGGGCTACACGTGGTATTAGCGCACCGGTCATCATATCCGTATTCTACCCTTCCTACCCCGTAGAGGTTATTTAAAGAAGCGTGTGCTGGTCACGAAGGCTTATTGCGTGCTATTACCTGTCCCGGAGGGTGTTTAGGACTACTAAATCCTACAAGGTGAGTACTAGGTTGAACCCCTAGGTTTAAAGGATAAAATTCTAAGCGACATATAAAACAATTAGGACTACAAATATGGGAACACATAAGGGCAGATAAGAGGCTAACAGATCCCTCCACAGGTAAACACATAAATAGCATGTCTCAAACACAACCAAGGTCTCAAAGGTAGGATTTAAAATAGGAGTTTTAAGTTAGAAAACAGTAGTTTTCAGAAGTTTAACAAAGGACTGATAAATCAGGGAATTTAAAAGGACATAATAG
This sequence comes from Nicotiana paniculata, assembly GCA_005239505.1. Taxonomy (NCBI): domain Eukaryota; kingdom Viridiplantae; phylum Streptophyta; class Magnoliopsida; order Solanales; family Solanaceae; genus Nicotiana; species Nicotiana paniculata. The sequence continues at coordinate 13,611 of MDKI01190274.1, read as the reverse complement.
TTTTGAGAAGAGGAACGGATTGGAAATCCAGTAATTTAAAGATAGTAGCAGGATTTAACAGTGATGAAGTTTTCAGCAAGAAAATGGATGAATAACTTTTAGAAAACCAGTAATTAGAAGTAAAGCGAGATTTTAAATAGAGCAGAGTAATTTCAAACAGGAGTGACTTACTTTGAAATCCAATAATTCAAAAATAAAGCAAGAACCAATAGTTTAAAGGAGTTTTAGTAAAAGGAGAATGAGTGCGCAATTTTAAGAACCAGTAATTTAAAAATAGAGCAAGGGTTTAGGAAAAACATAATGATTTGCATGAACTTCAGGAAAGGAGAATTGTTTTGAAAATCCATCAGTTGCAGGAGTAAAAGTAGTGACAAACATTAAGGTTCTAAGGTTTTCAGAAGAGACAGATTAATTTTAAAGACCACTTTTAATACATGCAAGACATAAAACATTTGATTTTATTTTTCATAAGTACTAGGCCTAAGGTTTGCCTAGGCGTCCGTATATATGCTGATTATGCAACATTGATTATGAGTCCTGAAGGCAAATGCAGAAGCAATATCATTGCGACATATTTTATTATAGTTATTAGCTGTGAACAGGATTTCTAAGGTAAATAGGAGTACAGTAGAGATGCTGAAGTAAACAACCTAAACATGGTTTCTAATGCATGTTACATGTCCTAAGCATGATACTATTGCACACATAGGTAACGTAAATCCTATGATCATGATTTCTACCCATAACTATATTAAACATGCATAGTCCCCTCCCATATTCACTATCCAGCGCCAATTATTCATTTACAGATTATTACAGGTCAAGAATAATGAATTACATTACTGAAAGGAAAATAAGAAGCTACTTCTATATAGAGCCTTCAATCAGGCCTATATCTCCCAACCTCAATCCTTTCGTGTTTCACAGCCTTACATGGTCTGGGTGCGGAAAAGCTCCCTAGGGCCCTAATGGGTCCCTGGCTAATACCAGCACCCAGACATAATTGCCAATTAAGCATGTGCAATGTGGAATTACCAGCCTCAGTGTGTCAAAGTTCATAGGGAACTCAAGAGGTTCCCTAAGAAATGCTCAAACTTAGGGGGTGGAACCTAAGTTTTCTAGGAATAGTGTGAAGTGCCAAGAGGTGAGTTTGAAAAGAAAAGGAGTTTTGAAAGAGAGTTCATAAACCAGAGAGTTTTTTTGACGAAAAATAGTTTTTTGAAAAGAGATGAATAAGTAACAATCTCACACAACATCAAAGATGCAAAGCCAAAGCACACAACATTACAACAGGTTCAGACATTACAAGCAATGGTAATGGGGGATGGGAACAGGTAGAACATTTAATGGTAAACAATCCAATGTAAGATTAAGAATGGTTTGGACATGATCAGAGATTGCTTACTCTGACATATCCATAAACCAACCATAAAGGAGTCACATAGAGAGGGTCAAGGGATTGGGGTACAACACAATCATGAAAACAGCTAATAGATATGCCCAAAAACACACATGACAAGGGAGACAATAGAATGCTGAGTGTATTGTAATTATAGGTTTCGCAGCAGAGCCATAAGTAAAAGCAGACTAAGAACAATAAGAACTGAAACAAGTAGAGAATCATGTTGTTGATGAAGCTTTAAATTTAAAATAAGACATATCAGTGAAGAGGAAAGCAAGCAGAATGAGAGAGCAAGACAAGAGCACAATGGTTAGCCTTGGCTTATAGACGGCTAACAGTAACCAAGAGCAAGGAAGAGTAGTAGAGCAGAGAACTTTTTGTAAGAAAGAGAGAGTTCTAACACAAGTCAGTGTGTGTCCATGTGTTTGAGAAAAGCTAGAACTTTTATAGTTGAAAAACGAGTAGCCAAATATGGTAAAAATCACAAAGGCATGGTAATAAAAGAAGTTAGAATCAATCAGTGTGAGAAATTAAGACACGGTTCCCTTAAGTCAAGGGATTTAAAAACTCAAACGGTAAAACACATAGCATATAAGGCAAATAAAAGTCAGTACAAAATTAAATAAGGAAACAATCAAAGTAACATGGTAATTAAGGAACTCGGAAGCAACTAACCAGGAAATCAAGACAATTGTTCCCTTAAGTTAAGGGATTTCAAAAAACTCACACGGTAAAACCTAGTAACATATAAAATCAGTACATGACTAATAAGGAAGGAGTCAAAGTTTATTAAGTATAGAGTAGTAAATTAGGACTAAATTCAGAAAACTTTAATTAAGGAAAGGATTTAATAAATAGAATACCTCAGCAAACAAGGTAAAGGAATCAATCAATTTAAACAGGAAAGTCAATTAATTTTGAATAGAAATTGAGGGTTTAGAGGAAAGTCTGTCAATCAAGCCCCCTAAGTAGGAAATCCAGAATCAATCAAAGAAAGAGTCACAATCATATAAATAGGCAGGAATGTATAGGTAGGAATGTCTAGACATAGTAAACCAGTATGTCAAACAAGTGCTAGTAGAAAGATGCAAATCTGAACAACCCAGATAGTCATAAGCATAAGTTAGGCTAATAAAACTCAGTAGAACACATTCAAAGCAATGTAATCACAGAAACTCAAGCAAAGAGAGACGAACAGTCATGCTAATACACAGAACCACATATAGAAGTCTAGGAAAATTAGGGTTTTTAACATAAGCGAGATAAAAAGCTAGTAAGATCATAGAATCAGTCATGATATGCAAAGAACAGACTTAAATTCAAAGAGAAACTTAGTTTTAAACAGGCATAAAAGGGTTATGAGAAACCCCAGTTTTAAAAAAGAAGTAAAAACGTTAGAAAATTGAAGATTCTTAAAGACTGAGTCGAGAATAATGTAAAACATAAAGAAACAGGCTTGAATCGTTTAAAAATACCATGGATCTGAGAGGTTTAGGCAAAATATTAGGGTTTCATAAGAGAACTAGAGATAACCGGAGAACCTGCCGTGAAACTCAAAGATCATGGTGGATATGGAGGGGTCTTGTCAAAACCCCACCGGAGAGGCCGGGAAAAACCCAAAGCAGGAGGCCAGGTGCAAGTTGGCGTGGCCCAGACCCTCGAGGGCTTCAGAGATGAAGTGAACCAAATAGAGGAGACCTCATGGAAGCTTGTAGTCGAAAGGATGGTGGTCGGAGATAGCCGGAGGAAGGCAGAGGAGCTTCATCGGAGACTAAGAGACAGAAGTATGTAGAGAGACTAGAGAGAGAGAGAGACGAGAGATAGAGAGATGAGAGGGATTTGGAAAATGAGGGGTCGGGGAGGGGGGTAGTTGAATTAATTAAGGAAATATGGATCTGGACCGTTGGTCTCATGTGATCAACGGCTCAGAGCACGCATGGGATTAGGCCGGGTATAATTTGAACACTGGGCTGGGGTGAATTGGGTTATGGGTCTGGGTTAATTGGGTTTACAGAAATCAAGTGGGTTGGGTTAAAATGTGGCTAGATATTAAATAAATAGTGGCTAGACATTAAATACCCATAAAAATAGATAGATAATTAATAAGATAGCTAATAATTGTATAAAAATAAAATAAAGTCCAAATAGGTAAAATTACAGTAATTAACTAATATTAAGTGTAAAAATGCATAAGTTTCGAATTAAAATAATACAAAATGTTCAATTGGGCTATAATTGTAAAATTACTGTAATTAAAATTAAATGAGACTCAATTGGCTAATTTGTGAAATAATTGAATTTTAATGGACAAAAAATGATTAAAAATAGCATACTGAGCTGGGAAACATTTTGAAATTATTTATAACATAATTTATGGATAATTATTTAAATATGAAATATTAAATAAACATGAAGATAATTTTAAAAAAAAATAGGGAAAAATACTCCTTATTACAAAGAGTGATTTTGAAAGAATATATGTAAATTAAAATAATTTGAGGAAAAATTGGGTATCAACAGGCCTCACTCAGCAGAACCACTCAAAAGGCCTCTCGGGCGAATCAGTAAAACATGGTACTCGACCCAAAACATCAGTTTAAATATCAAAGTGGTGTAAATCATGCTGAGATTAAAAAACAGTAAGCACAATGTGGCTGAATGAAATTATCTATACATGGTGAGGTAAAACAGAAGTAAAAAGCCCAAAGGGGGTCTAAACAAATCGACACGAGGCCCCAAACACGGCTTATAGCCCAATTATTTCAACAATATCTAGAATATGATTTAACATAAGGTTTTGTGTAAATATGCAACTCATAGTTGCCGCGGAGAGGACCTAGTCCAATCCAAAAATCAGTACGCGACACATACTCATCATCCGACATGTGCGCCTTTCTAAAATCAGTAAGAAAATATATAGTCCGGGGTTCCATACCCTCAGGACAAGATATATAACCATTACTTACCTCTACCGGGCCACAACACTAGTCTGCAATGCTCTTTCCCCTAAAATTGGCTCCCGATTTCTCCAAATCTAGCCAAAATCAGTTTAACATCAACAATATATACTCAAGGAACACAACCCAATCAAAAATTATCAAATTATACAAGAATCTCAAAATTAGGCCAAACCCGAGCCCCAGGCCCACATCTCGGAATCTGATAAAATTTATATCACAAGAACCCTTATCCTCCCACGATACCGTACATACCAAGAACATCAAAATCGGACCACAATTGCCCACTAAAATTTCCAAAAGAAATTCCCAACTCTTTCCTCCCATTTTCCAAACTTTTCTTACTTTAATCCTTCAAATACAAGCCTAATCCGAATTAAAATAGCATAAAAATGATGTTAATAACCCGAGAACTTACCTTTCCTAAAGAATCACGAATCCCCTCTCCAATCTGCCTTCAAAAGAGCTCCTCTCGCATGCAAAAATGGTGAAATGAAATGAATGTCACGGATGCCTCTTATATACTGTTTCTGCCAGCATTTCCGCACCTGCGGACATCTAGTCGCACCTGCGGACCTGCACCTACGGTCCCAGGTGCGCACCTACGGAATCCAACTTAACGGACCAAATTCCGCACCTGCGGAAAATCCCCCTGCCTTGCCTTTTTCGCACCTGCGCACTGCTCACCGCATCTGCGACATTGCACCAGCAACATCGCACCTATGGCTGCCCTACCGCAGGTGCGGCCAACACCAGAAATCACACCAGCAGCTATTTTCTGAGATTTTCCAATATCAAAACCCCGCCAACCATCTGAAATCAATCCTGAGCCCCTCGAGGCCCCAACCAAACATACCAACACACCCCATAGCATTATTCCAAATTAGTCAAGCCTTCGAAACACCAAAAACAACACGAAAACACCAAAACTACATCAAATTCAAGCCTATGAACTTTGAAACTTCCAAATTTTGCCAACTACGCCGAAACCAACCAAAACACCTCCGATTGACCTGAAATTTTGTAGACATATCCAAAATGACAATTACGAACCTGTTCCAACTTTCGGAATTCCATTCTGACCCCAATATCTTATTTTCCACTGCCGACCGGAAATTGCCAAAAACTAACTTTCGCCAATTCAAGCCTAATTCTACTCCGGACATCACAAAAATATTCTGAACACACTCCTACGTCCCAAATCACCTAACGAAGCTATCTGAGCCATAAAATCTGCATTCCGAGGTTGTTCACCAATAAGTGAACTCTCAGTTGACTTTCTCAACTATTAGGCTACCTTGAGATACCAAATGCCTCAATTCTCATCATGACCACTCTGAACCCAAACCAACGGATCCAACACACATAAATGAAGCAGAAACGGGGTAAACGGGGGTAAACTCTCGGAACAACTGAGCTATGCAAAGTCGATACTGAATAATCTTGACCTTATCCAAGGTAATTTGTACTAAATTTGTACCCAACAACCAAGCCTCCCCTGACTCGAACCATCCCACTGGCGATTGGCACCGCCTACCGTATAGTGCCTCATAGGGAGCCATCTAAATGCTCGACTGGGAGCTGTTGTTGTAGGAAAACTCCTCAAGTGGAAAAAACTGATCCCACGATCCTCCAAAGTCTATAACACACACATAAGGCATATCTTCCAATATCTGAATAGTGCGCTCGAATTGTCTGTCCGTCTGAGGATGAAACGACGTGATTAACTCAATACGCGTGCCCAGTTCACGTTGTACTAATCTCCAAAAGTGTGAGTTACCTACCTCAATCATAAATGATAGACACGGGCACATCGTAAATATGGACGATCTCGTGGATGTAGATCTCACCTAACCGCTCTGAAGAATAGGTAACTGCCATAGGAATGAAATGAGCTGACTTGGTCAGCCTATCCACAATAACCCATACCGCGTCGAACTTTCTCTGATTCCGTTTAGTCCAACAATGAAATCCATAGTGATACACTCCGACTTTCACTCAGGAGTCTCCAACTTCTGATGCAAACCACCAGGTATCTGATGCTCACACTTCTGATGCAACTATGTCCTTATTTATTCTCCTCCACCAATAATGTTGTCGCAAGTCCTGATACATCTTGGAGGCGTCCGGATGAATAGAATACTGAGAACTGTGGGCCACCTCAAGAATCAACTCACAAAGTCCATCCATATTGGGCATACAAACACGACCCTGCATCCTCAAAACTCCATCATCTCCAACAATAACCTGCTTGGCATCACCATGCCGCATTGTGTCCCTAAGGACAAGTAAATGAGGGTCATCATATTGCCGATCTCTAATGCGCTCAAATAAGGAAGATCGAGCGACTGTATAAGCTAGAGCACGACTGGGCTCAGAAACATCCACCCTCATGAACTAATTGCCCAAGGCCTGAACATCTAATTCCAGCGGTCTCTCACCGACTTGAATGTACGCAAGGCTGCCCATACTCGATGACTTTTTACTCAAATCATCGGCCACTACATTGGCCTTCCCAGGATGATACAAGATGGTGATGTCATAGTCTTTCAATAGCTCCAGCCACCTCCTCTCCCTCAAATTGAGATCCTTGTGTTTGAACAAATACTGCAAGCTCCGATGATCCGTGTATACCTCACACGACATGCCGTAAAGATAGTGCCTCCAAATCCTTAGCGCATGAACAATGGTTTTCAGCTCTAAGTCATTAATATGCAATTATTTTGCCATCCTACATAAAAACACACCAAGTCCAATTCGAGATGCATCACAATATACCATGTAAGATCCTGAACCTATGGACAATACCAACACCACTGCCGTAGTAAAAGCAGTATTGAGCTTCCGAAAGCTTGCCTCGCACTCGTCTGACCATTTGAACAGGGCACCCTTTGGGTCAACCTGGTCAACAGGGATACTATAGATGAGAACCCCTCCACAAACCGACAGTATTAACCCGCGAGACCCAAGAAACTCTGGATTTCCGTGGCTGAATTCGGTCAAGGCCAGTTCTGAACTGCTTCAAACTTCTTAGGATACACCCGAATGCCCTCTACTGTTACAACACGCCCCAAGAAAGCGACTAAATCCAACCAAAACTTGCACTTTGAAAACTTAGCATAAAACTAGTTGTCTCTCAAGGTCGGAAGTACAATCTAAAGATACTGCCCGTGCTCCTCTCGGCTGCGGGAGTAGATCAAGATATCATCAATAAACACAATCATAAAGGAGTACAAATAAGGCTTGAACACTCAGTTTATCAGATCCATAAATTCTGTTGGTGCATTTGTAAAGTTGTCTTAGGGACATCGGTTGCCCTAATCCTAAACTGATGGTAGCCAAACCTCGAATAAATCTTCAAAAACACCTTGGCACCCTGAATCTGATCAAATAAGTCATCAATCCTCGGCAATGGATACTTGTTCTTGATGGGGACTTTGTTCAACTGTGGTAATCTATGCACATACTCATTGATCCATCCTTCTTCTTCACGAACAACACAGGCGCACCCCAATGTGAGACACTAGGTCTAATGAAGCCGTTATCAAACAAATCTTGTAACTGCTCTTTCAATTCTTTCAACTCTGGTGGGGCCATACGGTATGGAAAAATAGAAATGGGCTGAGTGCCCGGAACCAAGTCAATATCTTTCTCGGGTGGCATCCCCGGCAGGTCTGCAGGAAACACCTTTGGAAACTCACGAAAAATTTGTACTGAATCCATGGAAGGAACCTTCGTACTAGAATCATGTACATAAGCCAAATAAGCTAGACACCCATTCTCGACCATACACCGAGCCTTCATCTAAGAGATAACCCTGCTAGTAGAATGGCCAGGACTCCCTCTCCACTCTAATCGAGGCAACCTGGAAAGGCTAAGGTCATTCTCTTCGTGTAAAATTCCAATATAGCGTGATAGGGTGACAGACAATCCATACCCAAGATAACATCAAAATCACACACGAAGGACTACACTAGTCTCAAGACACACAATGGTAACCACACACGAATGATAAATGTGGTCTACAATAATAGCATGTCCCAGAGGTGTGGAAACATACACAGGAGCACTCAAAGAATCACGAGGCACAACCAAATATGAAGCAAAATAAGATGACACATAGGAGTAAGTAGAACCGAGATCAAATAGAACTGAAGTATCTCTACTACAAACTGAAACAGTACCTGTGATAACTATGTCAGATGACTCAGCCTCAGGTTTGGTTGGGAAAGCATAGCATCGGGGTTGAGCCCCACCACTCTGAACTACATCTCTAGGATAGCCCCTTGCTGGCTGTCCTCCACCTCTAGCGGCCCGACCTCCACCTCTAACGTCCTGACCACCACCTATGGCTTTCTGACCCCTACCTCTAGCTGGCTGAGCAGGCGATGAAGCACCCAGTGCCAGGACCATGGAACGAGAACCCTGATGCTATAAAATGCTCGATGCACAATAGAAAAATCTTGCAATGTGCGTCAGATAACCAACAATATAACAGGACCTCAGCTGCTGCGATTGCTGACCCTGAAACTGATCCTATCGACCGGAGTATCCACCCTGAAAACTCTGGAGCGGTGCACTAATAAGAGTTGGTGGTGCACTGTAGGATAGGGTATCGGAATAAGGCATATGAGGGCCACGACCACCTGAAGCACTATGGGATGCCTGGAGTGCTGAATGAAACGGCCTGAGGGGATGGCCTATACCAAAAGTAACCCTGCCCCCAGACGAGGCACCGCTTAACCCACTGGAATGACGAGGCCTCTTGGCAGACCCCTGACCTCCCCCTTATGCAAGAACCATCTCGAATCACCTGGCAAAATTGGTAGCCGTCTGAAAAGAAATCTCACTCCCAGTCTCCTTGGCCATCTACAACTTGATAGGTTGAGAAAGTTCCTCAATAAACCTCCTTACCCTCTCTCTCTCTCTCTCTCTCGATAGGAAGTAGAAGAACATCATGACCGGCCAGATCTACAAAACGGGTCTCATACTGAGTGACGGGCATACTGAGCTGCTGGAGACGCTCGAAATGCTTGTGATACTTCTCTCTCAGTGTGACAGGAAGGATCTTCTCAAGAAATGTCTGAGAGCACTGGTCCCAAGTAAGAGCAGGCGACCCAGCTGGTCTGGTCAATGCAAAATCCTTCCACCATCTCTTGGCGGAACCCGTCATCTGAAACACAACAAATTTGACCCCATTGGTCTTAACTATCCCCATGTTCCACAGAACCTCATGGATGCGGTCAAGATAATCTTGTGGGTCCTCAAAAGGTGCACCACTAAAGTGAACTGGAAAGAGCTTGGTGAAGTATGATACTGTGGAGCCATCTGCTCTGAAGTGTGAGTACTAGAAGTTTGTGCTCTTCCTCCAGCCTAAGAGATGGCTGGTGCCATGGGAAATGTACCAGTCTGGTCCATACTCTCCATAAGGCCCACCAAACGGACCAAAGCATCCTGAAGCACTAGGGTGGCTATGAACCTCTCTAGGACCTAAGCTGGTCCGACAGGAATAGTCTGGTCTAGAACCTCCTCGTCAAACTCTACATGAGGCTCCACCACTGGTGTTTCCACTCTAGCTCTGGGCAGATCCCCACCCCTGCCTCGGCCTCTGGCACAGCCTCGGCCTCGACCTCCGCCCCTGGTAGGAGCTGCCACTGGGAGCTCTGGCTGCTGCTCAGCTGAAGATGCGGTATGTGTTCTTGCCATCTGCAAGAGAACAAGTGTAGAAGAGTTCAATTAGCAATGAGAGAACAAAATCGCACGACAGGGAAGAATAGAAGTGAAATATGTTCCTAAACTTCATAGTCTCAGGAAGATAATTACAGATGTCTCCATACCGATCCTCCAAACTCTACTAAGCCTGCTCATGAATTGTGAGACCTAGGCAACCTAGTGCTCTTATACCAACTTGTCACGGCCCAGAATTCCTACCTTCGGGGCCGTGATGGCGCCTAACATTTCACTTGCTAGGCAAGCCAATGTTAGAGGATTATTCAAGCCAATTTTAGACAATTTCAATAACATAATCAATTAAGCTAAAGAGAAGCAAAAACTGAAATGCAGAATAATATAACGCCCATATTATCTGATACAATTCGGATCTGGAGTCATAACTCACGAGCTTCTAAGATTTACTACAAACAGAGTCTGAAAGAAATACAACTGTTCTGAATGAAAAGAAACAGTAAAATAGGTATAATAGAAAGGGACTTCAAGGTATGCGGACGCCAGCAGATCTACCTTGATTCTCCAACAAGCAAGTCCAAATTTCTAAGCCTCACGATCAGCTAGGGCCGATACCAAAATCTGCACAAGAAGTGAAAAGTGTTTATGAGTACAACGACCCCATGTACTGGTAAGTGTCTAGCCCAACCTCGACGAAGTAATGGCGAGGCTATGACTAGACATTCACATAATAAACATGTGCAAATAAAAGTATATGTACAAGATAACAACAGATAAAATCAAATCATATACTATTAGGAGGGGGACATGCTAAAGGGGATACAAGAAATGAGAGATACAGTGGAAATGATAACCATAAAAGTCAATATGCCTTTAACCAGTGAAAACAATTAAGCAAAATGAAGAAAACTGCACGGCATCAACCTTCCTGCTTTTACTCTGAACCTCACAATGAAACAATGATACTTCACGGCATCACCCTTCGCGCTTTTACTCTCCATCTCAATTTACATGAATAGATATGGCACCGCATCACCCTTCGTGCATTAACTCTCATAACATGGCACGTCATCACCCTTTGTGCATTAACACTCACAATATGGAACGACATCACCCTTCGTGCATTAACACTCACAATATGTCACAGTATCACCCTTCGTGCTTTAACACTAATAATATGGCACGGCATCACCGTTCGTGCTTTAACACTATCCCTTACCACATAACAATGAACAAGTAATAACATGGAGATAGGATCAACAAGAACAAGCCTTACTTCAACACTGGTTCCACAATACCAATCTCAATTGTAGAATCAATACTCAATTATCACAAAAGCCCACAAACACAGTAAGAACGATCAATTTAACAAATAACTAGTCTAAGCATGGATAACATGATTAAAGGAAGCAATAATTACAAGGAACAAGTCCCACTCTCATGATATAACCCGACAATAACGCATAAGTACTCGTCACCTCACATATATGTTGTACCCAACATCTAAACATGTAGAAAATAGACAAACAAGTCCTAATCACTCAAGTCAAGGTTAACCACGACACTTACTTCGCTTCAAAAGTCCACTCAAAGCTCAAACACAGTTTTGCCTTTCAAACAAGCCTCCGAGCCAACAGAATCTAGCAAATTACCAACCAAAACGATTCAAATTAAGCCTTAGGAACTACCTACGACTGCAAAGGATTCAATTTAGGTCATTATCAACCCCTGGGCCCGCTTGGACCAAACCCAAAATTTGGACCAAAACCCGATACCATTCACCCTCGAGCCCGGGTATATAATTTTTTTTGGAATCGGACCTCAATTTGAGGTCTAAACCCCCATTTTAAAAAATCCCTAATTCTACCAAACCCCGAATTTCCACCATGAAAACACAAGATTTTAGGTTAAAATCTTAAGAAATGCAATGAAAGATTGAAAGAAACTAGTTTAGAATTACTTAGCAATGATTTGGGGAAGAAGAGTTCTTTGAAAAATCGCCTCTAGGTTTTCTAAGTTTGAAAATTTGAGAGAACGAACAAAAATCCCATTTTCTCATCTATTTGGTCAGATGAATATGTCGCATTTGCGACCTGGGGTTCGAAAATGCGAACACCGCAAATGCGAAGGATCCATCGCAAATGTGAGGTCCTTCCCATATCTGCTTTCATCGCAAATGCGATGAATATCTCGTAAATAAGAACTGGCCTGATCACAAATGCGAAGTAGCTTCCCCCAGTCTCCATCGCAAAAGTGAAGACCTGGTCGCAATTGTGCAACTGGGTCTCTTTGCAAATGCGAAGATTACGGTCACAAATGAGAAATTGACAGGTTTCCTTCCATATCGCAAATGCGAGGCCTGACCTCGAAAATGCGAGATAAGAGGCCTGCACCGGAACTGAAATGCACCAGCAATATTTCTAAGTCCAATTTCAGTCTGTAGCCTATCTAAAACCCACCCGAGCCTTCGGGGCTCTAAACCAAGTATGCACACAAGTCTAAAAATATCATACGAACTTGCTTGCTCGATAAAATCACCAAAATAATACCTTGAACTAAGAATTTAGCATCAAATCAAAGTAAATTTTCAAGAAAACTCATGAACTTCTAATTTCACAACCGGACATCCGAATCACGTCAAACCAACTCCGTTTCTCACCAAATTTGACAGAGAAGTCATAAGTATAGTATTGGACCTAGGGATTTCTGAATTCGGTTCCGGGCCTACACCCAAGTCCCAAATCACGATACGGACCCACCGGGACTATCAAAACATGAATCCGAGTTCGTTTGTTCAAAATGTTGACCGAAGTCAAATCAAATGGATTTTAAGGAAAACATTTCATATTTTCTCAGTTTTTAACATAAAAGCTTTCCAGAAAACACCCGGACTATGCACAAAAATCGACGAAGGATAAAATGAGGTCCTTAAGGCTTCAAAGCGTCGAATTAGGTTCTAAAACATAAGATGAAAGATAGTAGGCTATATTCTTTCAATTTACGTGCTATTTACACTCTAATTTAGCCGCACTTTATTGATATTTCAATGCTAAAAGATAACAAAATGCTCTAATTAAGAATTTGATGCTTTGCAGGAGCTACTCCGAGCTAGGATGGAGCTAAAGAGTGTTTTGGAGTCAACATGGAGTGTGGAAGGACAATTAAAGGTTAGCTCGGTCGAAAAGGAGCGAGAAAAGCAAGTAATAAGACCCCTCCAGGTGAGCGAAAGCGAATTGGGCCACGAACTGGAGGCAGAGAAGCATTGGAAATCCGTGGCTGGATCCGTGGTCACGGATGGCGGACGAGAGCTAAAGAGTCAGGGTTAATTCTATAATTACCTAGGCGACTACCCTAAACGTATATGAAGCCTAACTCGCCCAGAAGTAAAAGCTAGCTGATTTTAGAAGATTTTGGAGGCAAGAACAAGAGAGAGAAGACAGATTATTTCCTAAGAGTTTTCGTCTTCTTCTTCTTACTTCTATTGTTGATTATGAATTGTTTTAATGAATTTTTTTCCATTAGTATGAGTAGCTAAACCTATAATCTAGGGTTGATGGAACCAATTGT
>ML327870.1:0-21240 GCA_005239505.1 Nicotiana paniculata | reverse complement strand
TAGGGTTAAAATAGTAATTTCAAAAGGGGAATAAGGGCTGGAATGTTCTGAAAATAGGCAGCTGTCCCAAAAGGATAAGGGTGACAGCTGCATTGGTACTATTTCCAGTTTATTGGATAAGGAATATGCTAAGCATATCCTATCCCAAATGCCCCTATATATACACACACTTTTTACCACTAGAGGGGATTTTTTGGGCTCTTCTTTGAACCTTTTGGACTGAAAAATACAACTTTGACTACTAAAAGACTTGAAAAACAAAAACAAAAAAGATTTGCAGTAGGAGTGGGAAACAATCTGAACTTAGGTTGTCTTGTAGCTGTGGTTTTCTTTCCTAAAGGACTTGGTTTTGTTGCTGCCTTGATTCAATCATTTGGTATTCAAAAATCATCTTTTCCTGGATTTCTTTACTGTGATTTTCTTGCTGCTCGTAGGTGCTGTTTGTTGCTGCTGGGTTTCTCTTCCTTTTTGCTGATTTCCATCTTCCTGGCCTTTATTTGGTCAGGCTTTCTGTTGTTATCTTACTCTTAAAGGTATGTAAAACCGAGTTTTGTTTTATGAAATATGAAGACCTGAAATCTGTTGTTGTCTTTCCTCCATGAATCTGTATTTTTATTTGTTTAGACCTATTTCTGTATAAAATTATATGCATGTATATAGAGTAACACATTATGATTGTTTAGTTTTCTAATCTCTGAAATTTACATAAGCCTGTTTCATCTTAAAACTGTCTTTTATATGACTGTGAAATCAATGGTTGTGTTGGAAAACAACATCAAAGGGCAATGAACTTAACCTCCAATAGTTAAGTTCATCCTATAAGATGCTTAAATACTAGTCTGGTTTAGGTTTTAAATATCTAGATATTGTTATGAAACAGCACTAGGGTAGATGAATTTGACCCTCTATAATGGTCAAATTCACCCCATATTAGCTGCTTAAACAGTAGTTTGTCACCCCTTAAGGGTACAAAAATGGGTAACCAACAGTGGCTTGAGCGTAGGGAATCTGAACCCTTCAAATGGTCTGATTCACCTTCTCCAAAATGCCCAAAGAATCAAAAATCACAGAATAATTATGAGATGAATAGGACCTCTATGGAGTTGAATCTGACCCCTTTATATGGTCAGATTCATTCCATAAAAGGCAAGAACCTATTCTGTCAAAAATGATGTAAGAACATCATCAAGGTTGGGTCAAACCCCTTTATGGTATACTCATCCTGCGAATGCTTAAGAACCTATTGGTATTACTGTCCAAGCAGCAATGTTGGACTTATAGTTAAAATGCTCTTATTTGTGTCCTCTTGGTCATTAAAGGGACCCAGTAAGCAAGTGTCTATGGAGATCTAAACTTGGTTAGTGTGGCATTATGAGATGGAAAGTCTGACCCATTCATGGTCAGATTCACTCAATAATAATGCATAAACAGTTGTAGAGTAATTAGATTATCGTTACAAAGGTATTAAGACATGAATCTGAACCCAATAAATGGTCAGAATTATGCCTTAAGAAATGCCTAAAGAATGTGTTTATTAAGTTAGTCGTCTGGTGACTAAGAAAATAGCCAGAAGAATATGGATTATCAGCTCGCACAAGAGCAGCAACGAATCTACACCATTCTTTTGTGGTTATCTTTACATTTATTATTGGGAATGTACAGTAGAAAACAAGGATGTAATAGATTAGTTTTCTTCTGCATCAGCTGTAAAGAACGGACTGAACTGAAATTACAGTTGGTTTTGTCTTTTCTATTTCATAAAACTAAGTCAGCTTTTCATTTTAATAATTACTATCATCATCTGTTTATGGTCAAAAACCCCTTCCTTTTTTTTCTTGTAAAACCTCAATATAAATGTGTGATTAAAAGAGTTCATCTTGAGAGCTCCAGATTTGAAAAAAAATACTTTCTTTTCTCCATAAAAATTCCTGCGATTTTACAAAAGATAACAAAAAAGGAAAAATTAGCTTTCGTCTCCAAAACAAACTGTCTGATGAATAGGTATAAATTTTATGGTTCAAAGGCGCTCGTATGAAGCTTGTAAACACCTTATATCCGTTAATTCTTAAGAAAAAATACAAATAGAAATCTGCCTCTTCCATTAGCCTTATATGTTCTGAAAGTTTTCGAGTTTGCAATACTATAACGTTTGCAAAAACCGTCAAACAAAGTTCAGTATATATAAAATTAAATAGCATAAATATAAGTCATTTAGGAATCAATTAAAGACCGCACCATAGTTATATATGCTCATTTGACTGTTTAAATAAATGATTTGCAAAGTAATATTTTGACTTTCTCTATATGATGGCATGACTTTCTTTATAGATGCATAGTTTCCTATCCCTTTTTTTGTAAACTAGCCACAATTAGGATTGGCCAAAAGAGTTGAAACAATCTGGGGCTAAAATATGGCCATAGCCCGAAGCATGTTGTCTTTAGACTAGTGAACATCATTTAGGTAATCTTTTTTAGGAAAAATGATACTTTAGCTTGAAATTTGATAAAATCGAATGTTATACCAACGTTACCCTAACCTGCACTCGGGAGTGGCAACTCATGCCCCCGACCCTCTATTCCAAACAATAAATAAAATTGCACATAGCAATCACGGGTGCATTTCATGTAACGTGTTTGCAATACGTCCAAAAAAAAATAAGTATACGCCATCGTAACTTGTCTAAGATAAATCCATAAACTTCCTAATTAATTTTAAAAACTAAAAAAAAAATATGTTATTTCAAAAAAAAAGAAAAATATAAAGAATAATCAAACATTGCCTCAAATGGGCACTTTAAAACTGTCATGACCATAGTCTTGACTAATGTAATCTACACTCAGGTGCGACAACTCATGTCCCCGTCTCCAACTTCGAAATTTAATAAAAATCGCATGTTGTAATTGCGGGTGCATTTCATGTGGCGTAGTTATAATATGTCCCGAAAACAAATAAGTGCACGACATTGTGACTTATTCCAAGATAAATCCATAAATACTAAAAGCACAATAGGCAAAAAATAGGTAAATAATCAGAGAACTAGGCCAAATATTAATAGTTAAGCGACCGTGCTAGAACCACGGAACTTGGGAATGCCTCACACCTTCTCCCGGTTAACAGATTTTCTTAATCGGATTTCTGGTACGCAGACAACTTAAAACAGAGTCTAAATTTCCTCGGTTTGGGATTTCAACAAAAACGGTGTCCCGGAACATCATCCAAAATCTGGGTGGCGACTCTGAAAACTAAAATAAAATCCAAATCCGAATAATGTCACTTAAAGTGGAAAATCTCCCTTACTACCCTTCATTAATCTGGGGGTAGTGGAAAAAGGAGGTGTGACAACACCAACATCAGCTGCCTCCTTGATAGCCTTCTCATCTCGAGGAGAAGCATCTTCAACTCTTTCTGGATCGGGACTTTGACCGAGGTTTCCCTCCTGAGCTCATCAAGTCGAGGAAGAGCAGTTTCTTCTTCTTCTTCTTCGAACTCATCCCTTAGCTGACAGACTGATTCCAAAGATGCGGGGACTTTGGCCGAGGCTTACCACCAGCTTGGGATTCTTTGAACATCGACACCAGCCCACACTCGGGCTACCAAACCAGTTTCTTCTTCTTCTTCGGACTCATCCCTTAGCCGACGGACTGATTCCAAAGATGGGGGGATGATGTTTCCCTTGGGTTTACGGGCTTGCTTCTTTTGGGGCTTCTTTTCATCCGATTTCGTGGAACTCGGAGCCCCTTTCCTCTTCCTCTCTTTTATCTGCTTCGGAAGATATGGTTGGGGAAGGATTTCTTCATCACCAGATGGGGGCCTCATGGCCACGTACTTCCCAAGACCTACAAAAAAAAGATGAGTAAGATCGGGGAGAAATTCGAACAATGATCAAATCGTTGAGTCATGAAGGAGAATTTACCATGGTTACGGGCCTCCCATCGACCCTTTGACAAATCATGCCATGCACGCTCAGCATGTGTATTCTGCAATACTAGGCCCCTGACCTATTCCTCGATTAGGGAACCGCACCTAGCATCCAGGAAATAGCTGCATCGAAAAACCTTGATAAGAAAGGGAGAAAAACGAATACAACAAACAAAAATTAAGGATAGATTTATACTTACAATTCATATTCCATTTCTTAGGAAATGGCATACTCTCGGCTGGGATAAAGTCTGAGGCCTTCACTCGAATAAATCGGCCCATGCGGCCCCAGTCTTTATCCTCATATATACTCGAGAAAGGTGGCCTGGTGGCCCGTCGAGTAAGCTTTATTAGTCCCTCACTATAGAGTTGGGGACTGTACAGGCGTCTGAGGTGGTCGAGGGTGAAGGGACCCCCGTTGATTTTGCTCACGAAGAAGTGAAGTAATATCACTATCCTCAAGAAAGAGAGGTGAATTTGACTGAGGGTCACCTCATACTTCTTGCAGAAATATATGATAATGGTATCCAAGGGACCCAACGTGAAGGGATAAGTGTAAACACTTATGAACCCTTCCACGTGGGTGGTGATTGATTATTCAGGAGCAGACACCACCATATGTTTTTTATCCCAGTTGCAATCTTTTTTAACCTGGGAGATGAGGTTATCAGGGATTGAGCATATATACCTCAATACCGGCTCGCACCGACCTTGTACCAAGGAAGTCTTTTCAACATTAAAGTCGGAATCAATGACACACCCTCCAGGAAAGAACACTTCAGGGCATGGCTCCGCCGCTGGTTCCTCGCTGACCCACCGTGAAGATGAAGCAGTCTCCTTTTGTGGAACTATTTTTTGAAGTCTTAGCCATTTTACTTTTATGAATGAATAAGAATGGAAATAATAAGGATCACTTGGTATTTTGTGATGAGACAGGTGAAGAAACACTGACAGGCGAAGAAACACCGAGATCTAAAATAGCAAAACTTTGAGAAAAGTGAAGAATTAGAAGATAAGAGTAAAGAAGATTTGAAAATAAAGTTTGGGCAAAAAACAAAGATATATTTATAGGTTTAAGATGACGGTTCAGAACTTTAACGACCCGGTAGGTCGTTTTGAGAGTTAGCGACCTGATCCCCTAATAACTGTTTTCCCCAAGTCTATTTTTTCTTTTGGGACTTGTCGGAACGTTGAGTGGTGAAATTCGGAGAGTATATGGACACATAGTCCTTATATGTGATTTTAAGCTTGAGAAATCAGACCGCAGTTGGAACTGTGTGAAGATGGGTCTGGAATGGGATTCCTTTGGCTCTGTTAGCTCAGTTGTGTGATTTCGGAGTTAGGAGCGTGTCTGGAATGTGTTTTCGAGGTCTGTAGTAGATTTAGGCTTGAATTGGTGAAAGTTAGAGTTTTGTCCATTTAGACCGATAGGTGAAATTTTAATATCAGGCTTGGAATGGAATTTCGAGAGTGGATGTAGGTTCGTTGTGTCATTTGTGACCTGTATGTAAGATTTGAGGTCATTTGGACTAGTTTTGATGTGTTTCGCCATCGGTTGTAGATTTTGGAAATTTCATAAGTTCTTAGTCTTGAATCCATGTATAATTAGTGATTTTGGTGTTATGTGATGTGTTTTGGAGGCTCGACTAAGTTTGGATAAGGTATTAGGACTGGTTGGTAAGTTTGGTTGAGGTCCTCGGGGCCTCGGGGGGTGTTTCGGATACTCAATGGGTGATTTTTGGAACTTGGAAAACAGCTTAACCATTGCTGGTTCTGGTGTCTCGCACCTGCGGACGGGGAACCGCAAGTGCGAACACGCAGGTGCAGAAAAGGGGCTCGCAGGTGCGGGTTTGGTCAAGGTCAACCAGTTCTCGCAAGTACGGTTTGGGATTCCGTAGGTGCGAAGCCGCAGATGCGGCCCAGTGACCGCAGGTGCGGCCCCAGCCCTTTTAGTAAGTTTTCGCACCTGCGATGGAAATTTCGCATGTACGGTCCAAGGGGGCGCAAGTGCAAGATAGTTAGGCAGTTTATACCAAATTCAAGGGCTTGAAATTCATATCTTCTAAAAATGATTTGCAGCTCGGGAGTACGCGATTTTGAGTGGGTTTTGAGGAGAAGATTCATAGGTAACAATTCCTAACCTTATTTCATTTGTATATCATTAATCCATAGCAATTTCTTCCATGCAATCAAGGAATTGGGTGAAAAATCATGGAAATGGGAAGAAGTTACCCCAAATAGAAATCCGAGAATTTAATGAGATTTTGACGTCGGTTTTTGATGATTCTTGTTCGAGTGAGTTTGTGAGTGAATGTGTGTTCTAAATTTGTAACTTTCACTTGATTCCGAGATGTAGGCCCGGGGGACTTTTTGGGCAATTTTCCTAATTTCGCATATTAGCCTCGAACTTATTAGCTATTTTGATTTCTTAAAGTGATATTTACATTATGCAATCGAATTGAATAGATTTGTGCCATTCGGAGTTGGATACTCGTGGCAAGAGCGTGGTTTTGAGTTGAGTAGCGCTGTCGAGGTAAGTGGCTTGCCTAACTCTGTGTTGGGGACTTCCCCTTAGGCTATTCTTTATACTGTTTTTTTGTTGTTTGTGCGTCGTGTACGTGAGGTGACGAGTACTTACGGGGACCATTGTTGCTAAAGCTCCATTTTTTTCCCTCCATGGCATAAATCATTTCATTCCTATTTCACTGTCTCATGTATTGACTATGTAGTTTAGATTAGGAAGGAGCATGTCTACCTGTTTTACTTGAACTTCCCCTAGTTTTTACTATGTGAACCATGTTTAGGTAGTTTTATCCATATTTTTGCCTATGATTTTCCTGAACTGTTTAAATAATTTGTATCCGGTATTTGTACTGCATTGCATATTTAAATTAGGACTATGGACGCGATTCCGGGAGCTTTTCCCCAGTACTGCATTGCATATTTAAATTGGGAATACAGACAAAATTCTGGAGCTTTCCCCCTGTACTGCATTGCATATTTAAATTGGGACTATGGACGAGATTCCGGGAGCTTTCTCCCTGTACTGCAATGCATATTTAAGTTGGGACTACGGACGAATTCCGGGAGCTTTCCCCATGTACTGCATTGCATATTTAAATTGGGACTATGGACGAGATTCCGGGAGCTTTCTCCCTGTACTGCAATGCATATTTAAGTTGGGACTACGGACGAATTCCGGGAGCTTTCCCCTTGTACTGCATTGCATATTTGTTGCTGTGAGATACGTTGTGCTGAGCCGAGGGCTCCCTGTTGCTATTTTCTTTTAGCTCATTGTTTCTACTAATTTTCCTTAGCTTATTATATCTCTTTGTTCAATTTTAAACTATTTTTACTATAAAAATCCAGTAGGGCCTTAACCTGACCTCGTGACTACTCGACTGGGGTTAGGCTTGGCACTTACTGGGTACCAATTTGTGGTGTACTCATGCCCTTTCCTGCGCTTGTTTTACCTTTGCAAATCCAGGTACCAGCACTTCGTTTTGTGGCTAGGGGTTCGAGCAGCAGCTTCCAGGAGAACGAAAGGTAGTTCTGCCGCGTCCACAGAGTCCTTCGAGTCACCTTCCACTCAAGACTTAGATAAATTTTTCATGTATTCCCTTACATTGTATAGAGCTATTTTGAGACAGAGCTTATGACTAAAGTGAAATTCCGATTTTTGGGAAGTTGTATTTTGTACGCGCCCAGTGGTGATGTTTCATTTGTAGACTCACTTTATTCCGTATTTATTTTATTTCTTCTATTTAATATCTGTTCCGCAATTAGGCTTACCTAGTCGTAGAGACTAGGTGCCGTCACGATGCCTTTGTGAGGGTAAATCGGATCGTGACAAGTTGGTATCAGAGCGTCTAGGTTCATAGGAGTCACAAGCCGGTTTATTAGAGTCTCGCTGATCGATGCAGAGATTTCTGTATCTATCTTCGGGAGGCTATGTAACTGTTAAGAACAATCATATTTCTTTGAGTTCCTTGTCGTGCGAGTTATTGACATCAAAAATTCTAAAATTCTTTTCTATTCTTTCCCACAGATGGTGAGGACCCGTATCGGAAGGACCGACGAACAGGCACCCGAGCCCCCTGCTAGAGGTGGGGCTCGGGGTAGAGGACGACCATGCGGTGCAGCCCGAGCACCGGCGAGAGCAGCGACAGAGGAGCCTATAGCAGCCCCAACTGGAGAGCCGGTGCAGGAGATCCCTATTGCTGCTCCAGCCTTTATAGGAGACTTTAGCTCAATTCATGAGCATGTTCAGTACTCTAGCTCAGGCTGGACTACTCCCGATAGCTCCTGCTATATCCCAGGCTAGGGTAGGGGCACAGACTCCCGCAGCCCGTACCCCTGAGCATAGGGTCCATGATGGGCAGGTCCCTGAGTATATTCCTATGCCCCCAGCGGCTCCAGTTCAACATGATGCTAGGGTAGCTGCTTCTGAGGCCGAGCAGCTCTGACTTGAGAGGTACAAGAAGTACCACCCACCTACTTTCAGCGAACTAGCTTCAGATGACGCTCTAGGATTTCTTGAGGAGTATCATCGTATTCTCCGCACTATGGGCATTATGGAGAACAATGGGGTTTCTTTCACCGCTTTCCAGCTGAGGGAAACGACATATCAGTGGTGGTAGGCCTATGAGCTGAGTAGTCTGGATGAGGAATCCTCACTCACTTGGACTCATTTTTCAGAGATGTTTCTGCGAGAGTATGTCCCTCAGAACCTCAAGGATATTTGGTGCGCGGAGTTCGAGCAGTTGCGCCAGGGTGCTATGACTCTGTCGGAGTATGCAGTCCATTTTAGCGAGTTAGCTCGACATTCACCAGCCTTGGTTTCCATAGTCAGAGAGCGGGTTCACCGTTTCATTGAGGGGCTCCATCCTAGTATTCGGACCAGTATGGCCAGAGAGTTAGAGATGGATATCACTTACCAGCAGGCAGTGAGTATTGCCAGGAAAGTAAAGGGCATGTTCGCCCGGGACAAAGAGGAGAGAGAGGCCAAGAGGTCTCGAGAGACTAGCCATTTCAGGAGCTCGTGCACACGCAACACGTTACGGTAGGGGCTTTGTGGGTCTCCCTGTTCATTCAGCCCTTCCAGCATCCAGTGGTATTCAAGCTCCTCCGAGACCTCAGGAGTCCTATTATGCACCGCCAGTATCCAGTGTGCCTCTAAGTCGAGGTACTATTTACAGCCAACCCAGTAGGCCAAATCCTATTCAATCTCAGTCACAGCATCCTCCGAGGGGTTGTTTTGAGTGTGGTGACACTGGTCACGTGTTTAGAGATTTCCCCAGGGCCAGGAGGGGTGCACCTCCACAGTCTTATCAGCCTCCACGTGCTCTGCCGGGTCTTCCGACTATTCTTCCATCCCAGCTGCCACTCCACCTCCTCAGTCAGCTCGAGGTGGGGTTCAGGGAGGTAGAGGTCTCCCTAGAGGGGGAGGAAAGGCCGGGTACTATGCCCTTCCAGCATGTTCCGAGGCCGTTGCTTCAGACTCATTCATCACAGATATTGTCCCTGTCTGCCATGGGGATGAATCAGTATTATTTGATCCAGGCTCTACATATTCATATGTGTCCTCTTATTTTGCTCCACATCTGGGGATATCTCAGGATTCTTTGAGTTCTCATGTTTATGTATCTACTCATGTGGGAGAATCTCTAGTTGTGGACCACGTATATCGGTCGTGTTTGATTTCTCTTAGTGGTTTTGAGGCCAGGGCTGATTTATTATTACTCAGCGGTAGATTTCGATGTTATCTTAGGCATGGACTGGTGTCGCCTCATTATTCTATTCTTGATTGTCACGCTAAGACCGTGACGCTGGCTATGCCAGGCTTGCCGAGATTAGAGTGGAGAGGTACCTTAGAGTATACTCCCCGCAGGGTCATTTCATTTCTTAAGGCACAACGGATGGTTCAGAAGGGGTGTGATGCGTACTTGGCCTATGTGAGAGATGTCAGTGTTGATACCCCTCTAGTTGAGTCAGTCCCAGTAATGAGGGACTTTTCTGATGTATTCCCAGCTGATCTTCCGAGTATGTCTCCCGACAGAGATATTGATTTCGGCATTGATTTATTATCGGGCACTCAGCCTATTTCTATCCCTCCTTACCGTATAGCTCCTCCTGAGTTGAAGGAGTTGATTGATAAAGGTTTCATCAGACCCGGTGTATCACCTTGGGGTGCTCTAGTATTATTTGTCAAGAAAAAGAATGGTTCTATGCGTATGTGTATTGATTATCGGCAGTTGAACAAGGTCACCGTGAAGAACAAGTATCCTTTGCCTCGCATTGATGATTTATTCGACCAGCTACAGGGTACTAGGGTATTCTCCAAGATTGACTTGCATTCTGGCTATCATCAGTTGAAGATTTGGGAGCCGGATATCCCAAAGACTGCCTTCAGAACCAGATATGGCCACTATGAGTTTCTTGTTATCTCATTTGGGCTGACCAATGCCCCAGCAGCTTTTATGCATTTGATGCACAGTGTGTTCTGACCTTATCTTGATTCTTTCGTCATTGTGTTTATTGACGACATTCTGGTTTATTCCCGATCACGGGAAGATCATGAGCAGCACTTGAGGACTGTGCTTCAGACTTTGAGGGAGAAGAGATTGTATGCAAAATTTTCTAAATGTGAGTTCTGGCTTGATTCGATGGCATTCTTAGGCCACATAGTGTCTTGGTAGGGG
Organism: Nicotiana paniculata; assembly: GCA_005239505.1. NCBI lineage: Eukaryota > Viridiplantae > Streptophyta > Magnoliopsida > Solanales > Solanaceae > Nicotiana > Nicotiana paniculata. The sequence goes on along the minus strand of ML327870.1, from coordinate 10,620 downwards.
ATCAAGGTAGATCTGAGGAAGGTGGAGGCGATACAGAGTTGGCCTAGACCGTCATCAGCTACGGTGATCCGCAGTTCCTTGGTTTGGCTGGGTATTATCGCCGTTTTGTGGAGAGATTTTCATCTATTGCAGCACCGATGACCAGGTTGACTCAAAAGGGTGCTCTATTCAGGTGGACTGAGGAGTGTGAGGAGAGCTTTCAGAAGCTCAAGGCAGCCCTGACTACAGCTCCAGTGTTGGTATTGCCTACGGGTTCAGAGTCCTATACCGTCTATTGTGATGCTTCGAATATTGGCCTCGGAGTGGTGTTGATGCAGGATGTAGGGTGATTGCCTACGCGTCCAGACAGTTTAAGGTGCATGAGAAGAACTATCCAATTCATGATCTCGAGTTGGAAGCAATTGTTCACGCCCTGAAGATATGACGTCATTATTTATACGGTGTTCCCTGTGAGATCTTCACTGATCACTGAAGTTTGCAGCACATATTCAATCATGAGGACCTAAATTTATGCCAGCGGAGATGGTTTGAGTTACTAAAGGACTATGACATCACTATATTATACCACCCGGGGAAGGCCAATGTGGTGGTCGACGCCTTGAGTCGCCGGGCGGAGAGTTTGGGGAGTTTGGCATATCTTCCGGCAGTTGAGAGGCCCTTAGCCTTAGATATTCAGTCCTTAGCCAGTCAGTTCGTGAGGTTGAATCTTTCAGAGCCTTGCCGGGTTTTATCTTGTGTGGTGGCTCGGTCTTCTCTTTATGATCGCATTCGAGAGCGCCAATATGATGATCCCCACCTTTTGGTTCTTCAGGACAGGGTTCGGCGAGGTGACGCCAGGGATGTGATTATAGAAGATGACAGTTTGATGAGGATGCAAGTTCGGATCTGTGTGCCCAATGTGGATGGGCTTCAGGAGTTGATTCTTGAGGAGGCACATAGCTCACGGTATTCCATTCATCCGGGTACCGCGAAGATGTACCAGGATCTGAGACAACACTATTGGTGGAGAAGGATGAAAAATGATATAGTGGAGTTTGTGGCCAAGTGTCTGAATTGTCACCAAGTCAAATATGAGCATCAAAGACCGGGAGGGTTACTTCAGCAGATTGAGCTTCCAGAGTGGAAGTGGGAGAGGATCACCATGGACTTCATGGTTGGACTTCCTTGGACTTTGAAGAAGTTCGATGCTATTTGGGTGATTGTAGATCGGCTGACCAAGTCAGCCCATTTCATTCTGATGTTGACTACATACTCCTCCGAGAGGTTGGCGGAGATTTATATCAGGGAGATTGTTCGCCTCCACGGAATTCCAGTATCTATCATTTCAGACAGAGTTACACAGTTTACTTCACGGTTCTGGAGAGTCGTTCAGCAGGAGCTAGGCACCAGGTAGAATTGAGTACAAGCTTTTACCCTCAAAAGGACGGGCAGTCTGAGCGCATGATTCATATTCTTGAGGATATGCTCCACGCCTGTGTGATGGACTTTGGAGGGTCATGGGACCGATACTTTCCACTTGCAGAGTTTGCTTATAATAACAGCTACCAGTCTAGCATTCAAATGGCGTCGTAAGAGGCTTTGTATGGTAGATGGTGCCGGTCCCCAGTGGGATGGTTTGAGCCGGGCGAGGCCCGATTGTTGGGTACAGATTTGTTCCAGGACGCCCTGGACAAGGTGAAGGTGATTCAGGAGAGACTTCGCGCAGCTCAGTCCAGGCAGAAGAGCTATGCGTACCGGAAGGTTCGTGATTTGGCGTTTATGGCTAGTAATCTGGTTTTGCTTCGGGTATCACCTATGAAGGGCATCATGAGGTTATGGAAGAAGGGTAAGCTGAGACCGAGATTTATTGTCCTTTTTGAGGTGTTGCGACGTGTTGGGGAGGTTGCTTATGAGCTAGCCCTGCCTCCCAACCTAGCAGGAGTTCATCCGATATTCCACGTCTCCATGCTCAGGAAGTATCACGGTGACCCGACTCATGTTTTTGATTTCAGTTCATTCCAGTTGGACAAGGATTTATCATATGTTGAGGAGCCGGTAGCTATATTGGATAGACAGGTCAGAAGGCTCAGGTCAAAGGATATTGCATCAGTAAAGGTTCAGTAGAGGGGTCAGTCGGTCGAGGTGGCGACTTGGGAGACCGAGCAGGATATGCGCAGTCAGTACCCTCATCTTTTCACAGCTTCAGGTATGTCTCTATACTCGTTCGAGGATGAATGATTTTCTTAAGAGGGGGAGAATGTAACGACCCGGTAGGTCGTTTTGAGATTTAGCACCCGATCCCCTAATAACTTTTTTCCCCATGTCTATTTTGCTTTTGGGAGTTGTCGGAACGTTGAGTGGTGAAATTCGGAGAGTTTCTGGACACATAGTCCTTATATGTGAGTTTAAGCTTGAGAAATCGGACCGCAGTTGGAACTATGTGAAGAGGGGTCCAGAATGGGATTCCAGCGACTTCGTTAGCTCCGTTTAGGTCTGTAGTAGATTTAGGCTTTAATTGGCAAAAGTTAGAATTTCGGCGATTTTGGCTGATAGGTGAAATTTTGATATCGGGCTCGGATTGGAATTTCGAGAGTGGTTGTAGGTCCGTTGTGTCATTTGTGACTTGTGTGTAAAATTTGAAGTCGTTCGGACTAGTTTTGATGTGTTTTCCATCGGTTGTAGATTTTGGAAATTTCATAAGTTCTTAGGCTTGAGTCCATGTATAATTGGTGATTTTGGTATTGTGGGATGTGTTTTGGACGCTCGACTAAGTTTGGATAAGGTATTAGGACTGTTTGGTAAGTTTGGTTGAGGTCCCAGGGGCCTCGGGGGTGTTTCGGATGCTCAACGGGTAATTTTTCGAACTTGGAAAACAACTGAACCATTGCTGGTTCTGGTGTCTCGCACCTGCAGACGGGGAACCGCATGTGTGGACATGCAGGTGCGGAAAAGGGGCTCGCAGGTACAGGTTTGGTCAAGGTCAACCATTTATCGCAGGTGCGGTCTGGGATTCTACAGGTGCGGAGCTGCAGATGCGGCCCCAGCCCTTTTAGTAAGTTTTCACACCTGCGATGGATTTTCCGCAGGTGCGGTCCAAGGGGACGCAGATGCGGGATCTCTGGGCAGTTTATACCAAATTTGAGGGCTTGGAATTCATATCTTCTAAAAATGATTTGGAGCTCGGGAGTAGGCGATTTTGAGTGGGTTTTGAGGAGAAGATTCATAGGTAAAAGTTCCTAACCTTATTTCATTTGTATATCATTAATCTATAGCAATTTCTTCCATGCAATCAAGGAATTGGGTTGAAAAATCATGAAAATGGGAAGAAGTTTTCCCAAATAGAAATCCGAGAATTTAATGAGATTTTGACGTCAGTTTTCGATGATTATTGTTCGAGTGAGTTCGTGAGTGAATAAGTGTTCTAAATTTGTAACTTTCACTCGATTCCGAGATGTGGGCCCGGGGAGTTTTTGGGTAATTTTCCCAATCGCGTATTAGCCTCGAACTTATTAGCTATTTTGATTCCTTAAAGTGATATTTACATTATGCAATCGAATTGAATAGATTTGGCCATTCGGAGTCGGATACTCGTAGCAAGAGCGTGGTTTTGAGTTGAGTAGCGTGGTCGAGGTAAGTGGCTTACCTAAATCTGTGTTAGGGACTTCCCCTTAGGCTATTTTTAATACTGTTTTTTTTTTTGTTGTTTGAGAATCATACGTGAGGTGACGAGTACGTACATGGGACATTGTTGCTAAAGCTCCATTTTTTTTCCTCCAGNCCCCTGTACTGCATTGCATATTTAAATTGGGACTACAGATAAGATTCCGGGAGTTTTCCCCCTGTACTGCATTGCATATTTAAATTGGGACTACAGACGAGATTCCGGGAGCTTTCCCCCTGTACTGCATTCTATATTTGTTGTTGTGAGATACGATGTGCTGAGTCGAGGCCTCCCTGTTGCTATTTTCTTTTAGTTCATTGTTTCTACTGATTTGCCTTAGATTATTATATCTCTTTGTTCAATTTTAAACTGTTTTTGTTATAAAAATCCAGTATGGCCTTAACCTGACCTCGTCACTACTCGATTGGGGTTAGGCTTGGCACTTACTGGGTACCAATTTGTGGTGTACTCATGCCCTTTCCAGCGCATGTTTTCCATGTGCAGATCCAGGTACCAGCACTTCGTTTCGTGGCTAGGGGTCCGAGCAGCAGCTTCTAGGAGATCGAAAGGTAATTTTGTCGCGTCCGCAGAGTCATTCGAGTCACCTTCCACTCCAGACTTAGATAGATTTTTCATGTATTCCCTTACATTGTATAGAGCTATTTTGAGACAGAGCTTGTGACTAAAGTGATATTCCGGTTTTTGGGAAGTTGTATTTTGTACGCGCCAAGTGGTGATGTTTCATTTGTACACTCACTTTAGTCCGTCTTTATTTTATTGCTTCTATTAAATATATGTTCTGCAATTAGGCTTACCTAGTCGTACAGACTAGGTGCCGTCATGATGCCTTTCGGAGGGTAAATCGGGTCGTGACAAGAACCAATAGTGGCCGACAACAAGTGACATGTATTTAATGCCTCGATACCTGAACTGACAGGATGTTTCAGTATCCACTTGTCGCTAACGTCATGGTCGGGTTCGTCGCTTATGTCATGACCCGTCGAGATGGGATTGGAAAAGTTCATATCGTTACTCGTGGTCTTCTCTCCGAGAAACAAGGGGACTATCTGTATACGGTCAAAATCAGGCTTGTCCTGGAACGAGGCATGCCAAGGTTCGACCCCATGTTATATCGGACCGCAGTGTAAGGTTAGATTGCCGAGCTCGTGACCCAGAGACTGATCGAGATCGAGGTCGGCCAAAATAGAAATCAGGCAGGATAGAGATCGAGGGAAATTTACCGATCCAAATAACATAAAGCTAAAATATCCGCAATCGGACGAGGATCACGGCGGAAATCTCGGAACGTATCAAGAAGAGGCCGATTAACTAATAAATCATGAGATTTCTTACTGTATTTAGAATTGTATCAAAGGTAGTACTCTCCTACTATATAAAGGGGGTATGATCATTTGTAAAAGGCATCATATTCACGCAACACAAAGAAATATACTACCTTTTTCTTAAGCTTTTAATACTATGTTGCTCTATTCATATTTTCCAGTAGAATATTCGTTTGGTTCAAGGGCGACCTAGATCGAGGGACAAAGATGCACATCTCATTTGGTTTGCTCTATTTTGCTTTACAATCAACTTTAATATAAATTTATGTATTTTCTCAGTTTGTGCCAAGTAAAATCACGTGTCCTTAAAACCACAAAGAAATTCAATGGTTATCCTTTTTTAGGGTAAACAACAACTATAAATAAATGAATCATCAATTTAAAAAGTTGAAAAATGGCTCAATTTGGTCTGTATATATGGTGATTACATGTTTAAATCATCAAAGGAATATCTCTTTCTTAGTTAGTACCAAGAGAATTTTATTCTATGGTATGTTTCATTTGGTTAATTATTTCACTAGTATTCATAATTACTATTATCGGTCTCACTGAAAAATGTGTGGGCTGTATTGCAACAATTAATTTTTACTGTATGTTCTAATTTATGGTATGTTAGGTGGAAATAAAGAAAGAATGTTAGAATTTATGGTTAAAATTAATTTCTGAAAAATTTAGTTTTGCCAATAATTTGTTCACTCAAGCAGCAGCTGGAATTTTGTAATTTTGTAATTTTGTGTAATTTTGGACTTGTCTTGCATCAATGTTTGGATTCTATGTATTTCAGGTGAGGTTATCAAATTTGTAGTAAAATTTACTCCATCATATTCTTCTTTCTTTTTTAATTTTTAAGGTAGGACACGTTTAGGTAATTTCTGGAAAGTTACCATACGAGTTTTAATCAAAATGTAATTCTTGGAAATGCATGTTATATTTCAGACAAAGTGAGAGAGATATGAGATTGTTCCATTTGCTCGTTAGTAGATACACCTACCTGTTTTGGTCTGTAGTGATAATAAGTAACCATATTAATTAAGAGGGATATAATTAAATCCTTTGTAATGCTTGCCATCAGCAAACCCATTCTGTGTTTATCCCAACGCCTATCACTTGAAAATGAAAACCGATGTGTTTAAAATTGAATGGCTGGTGACTTTTGTGAACTTTAAAACATCCTGCTGATTGTTGTTGCTTTCAATTTATTATGTATACTGAGAAGTTTCGGGTTCTTCACAAAACTTGTGTTTTTGTTTCTATATTTGAAGTTTTATTTTAGCCTCTTGTTACACTTTATTGCCTTTTCTTCTACCAAACAATACTGGGGAATCCAAGTATACTATTTCAATTTAAATCAGATAACTTGTCTTGTATCAATGGAGAACGAAATGGACCACATTTAGGATTTTACTCAAGATTTTAGGATCACACAATCTTATACTATCTCTATTTGTACAGATGGTAGGTGAAAGTTTAAATAGTGTTACAGGTTCAAGTGAAAGCTTACCTATTACTCAAGATAGCAACACCAACACCATTGATACTCAAGATTCTAAGGAAAGAAAAGCCATGCAATCTAGATCCGACGTTTGGAATCATTTTGATAAAGTTGAGGTAAATGGGGTTGGTAAAGCAAGGTGTATATATTGTAAGCAAGCTTTTGCTGCTTACTCATCTAAGAATAGAACAAGCGGATTGAAATCGCATTTGAATAGCTGCAAAGAATACCCACCAAACATTGATAAAGATAAAAGTCAAACAAAGTTAAATTTTCAATCTTGCTAAAGTGATGAAGGATCACTTTGAAAATTTGATCAAGAAGTGGTTAGGAGGGCCTTAATTGAGATGATAGTTATTGATGAACTACCATTTAACTTTGTAGAAAATGAAGGATTTATGAAGTTTATGAGAAAAACTCAACCACAATTTCGTCTTCCTTCCCGTATAATAATAACAAGGGATTGTTATGAAGTTTACAGTGAATTGAAGCAAAATCTAAGAAAGTATTTTAAAGAAGCACAAACAAAAATTTGCCTCACAACAGACACGTGGACTTCATTACAAAGAATAAATTATATGTGTTTGACAACTCACTTCATTGATAGGGATTGGAATTTGCATAAAAGAATACTAAATTTTTGCCCTATCAGTGGTCATAAGGGTGAAGAGATGGCTAAAGCTATTTCAAATTGTTTGCTTGAATGGAAATTAGACAAGGTATTCACTATTACTGTGGACAATGCTTCTTCAAATGATGTCACAGTCAAAGAATTTTATAAAAAGTTAGATATGTGGAAAACTAATATGATGGGTGGTAAACATCTTCATGTGAGATGCATGGCTCATATATTAAATCTAATTGTCCAATATGGTTTGAAAGAAATTGATGCTTCTGTCTCACGTGTTAGAAATATTGTGAGGTATGTGAGAGCTTCGCGTGCAAGGACCTTAAAGTTTAAACAGTGTTGTGTACATGTAAAGGTGAATGTACCAAAACATTGTGTTTGGATGTTCCTACTAGGTGGAATTCCACCTATTTGATTTTGGATACAGAACAAAACTTTGAAAAGGCCTTTGATAAGTTTCATCTTTTTTATGATGGATTTTCTGCTTATCCATGTTTTAGTGAAGATGGTAGTAGTGCAGGTCCTCTTGAATCTGATGATTGGGTGAATGTGAGGAATGTGATACAGTTTCTTGAAGATTTCACGAGCTCACCAAAAAAGTTTCAGGTTCACGTGATGTCACTTGTAATGCTCATTTTGAGGATGTATCTGAACTTTATTGTCATTTGAAAATGTGTTTAGTTAGTGAGGATGAGGATTTGAGAAAAATGGTTGAGCGGATGCAAGAAAAGTTCAAGAAGTATTGGGGTGAGCCTGAAAAGATGAATAAAATGAATTTTATTGCTTCCATCTTAGATCCATGTAATAAATTTGAATATGTAGAGGGAGCACTTGAAGAACTTTTAGGGGAGGAAAAGAGGAAGAAAATAAATGTTGGGGTGTATGCTTATATGAATTCTTTGTTTGAAGAGTATCTAAAAAATTATTCAACTGGATCTTGTCCTCAATCTCCATCTAGTTCTACTTCATCTAATAACACATCTAATACATGTAGTGGGAGTGTTATAACTGCATCATTAATAAGGACGAAGTTTCACTCGAAGAAACAAAAGGAAGACAATGGAAGTGGGGGTGCTAAATCGGAGTTGGATAAATACATTAGTGAGGAAAAAGAGCCTTGTTGTGAAGAATTTGATATCTTAAGTTGGTGAAAACACATGCTCCTAGATTTCCTATTCTTTCGGAGTTGGCTCGTGATGTGTTGGCCATTCCAATTTCTAGTATGGCGTTGAAATGCGCGTTTAGCACCGGTGGCCGTATTCTTGATTCATTTAGGATTTCATTAACTCCTAAATGTGTGCAAGCTCTTATTTGTGTTCAAAATTGGCTTAGAGAAGAGAAGAATCCTATTAGTGTTGAAGAAGACTTGAAGTATCTTGAGGAACTCGAGCTTGGTAAGCTTTAATATTTTGTGTGTATTTTAGTTCAATATAATATATCATACTTGTTTATTTGTCATTGTCATTGACATATTTGGTCGAATTATCGTTAGATATAGAAAATAATGGAAGCACTACTAGCATTGGTTGATGTATAGTTGCAACTTGCAACTTGAGTGGTAAGTTTAATACACTATTTGTTTGGTGATATAATTTTGTAGTTTTATTTTATCATCAAAAAATAATACTCTAACTTATGATTTATATATTGTTTAGGTTCAAGTGCAATCATGCCCCATGCTCGGTTGGCCATTTTCAGAGAAAAGATTTGCAGCATGTTAATGCTGCTACAGTGTTGTCCCAGTAGTGTTTCTCTTCTGTTCTGCTCCATTTTAGTGCTCCAAATTAGCATACTGTTAAGTATTGTCCCGTGTGAGGATTTTGTTCTGTATTTGTTCTATAACAGAACAGTTGGACTGCTAATTTGATTTGTAACTGAGCTGCATTTTAGCTGTATTTTAGCCTGACAGCATACTGTTAAGTGTCACAGTTTGATTACTGCAGAATGTTAAGTTTGTTTGCGTTTGGTATTTTGGAAACCCATGGTGCTAGCCTGATAACATCATTTACGTTTTGGAATTTTGGAAACAGCAATTCGTGCAATGTTTATGCAATGTTAAAGTTTAGTGCAATTCCAGCACTCTATTTTTACTTTTTTAGTGCAATGTTAAAGTTTAGAAACAGCAATTCGTTCTTTTTATCAGCATTTCGTTGTTCTTTATCACCGAATATTAAACCGAAACCGTACCGAACAAAAATAATAAATAACGAACCATACCGAAATATTTTGGTATGGTATTTGGTATACACAATTGATAAACCGAATACCGAAACACCGTACCGAAATTATTAAATACCGAACCAAAATACCGAATGTGTCACGACCCAAAATCCATAAGGTCGTGATGGCGCCGGACACCGCTGTCAAGCAAGCCAATCATTAAATAGTTAAGCTAAATTTCCTGTTTTAGCATTTTTTGAAATCATTACCTTTCACTTTAACACGTAACAACTAAATAAAATCCATTAAGTAAAAATAACAGTCCAATACTCCATTGTAATAAAGTACATCCCAACATATCCCAGAACCCGATGACACAAGTACATGAGCAATTTCTAAGAATTTTACAAATTCTACAAAGCTTGTCAAAAATACAAATTGGACAAGGAATAAAAATGAAAATACAATACATAGAGGAAGACTCTACCGACTGCGGGTCGTCTCCGAGTGATACAGCTCGTCTAAGTTTCCAAGTCAGCCATATTTCTATGAAGGTACATGTGCAACAAAATACACATCAAGTATAGCATGAGTACGAAAATAACGTGTACTCAGTAAGTATCCCGTATAACCTCAGAGAGGTAGTGACGAGAGGTCGAATTAGACACTTGCTATAAGTCAGTTAATTATAATCAAGTGAGGTGCTAAGCATGAGTATCATCGACAATTAAATAGTAATCAGGGATAAGAAACATCAGACTTATTTCACATTTTACACATCAATTCCTCTTCTTTTTAACTGGAAATTAAAAATTTCCTTAGGCCGATAAACATGTATAAATCACAGGAAATACGCAGCATTTATAATGCGCAAACAAAGTGCCGAGGGTCGAACGACGCAGACCAACAATAATAAATTGTGCACTGCCGAGGGTCGAACGACTCGAACCATAGATGCATCTATTTTCCCCGCTCGAGAATCGATCATGCGACGCGGTTAACATAATAATAATAAGGCTAACCTGCTCGTGAATCATACCTGCGACTCAGGTGCTCATATGTACACGTATTCACATAATAAATCCGCATTTTTATCAAGAAAATAACTTCTCAAGAAAATTATAAAATTCTCTTTAGGTGAACATGAAGATAGTATATAAATCATTTCTGGGAATTCATTTGCCACATTTGACGAGGTTTTCAAATATTACAAATCTGGCTGGAACACAATTACGCAAGGATGAATAAATTCTCTTTCTAGATGATTAAGAAAATGAACTCTAGTCTTCTTAGCTATTCAATTACTATTTCGATCATATTAGCGATCTAATATTACTGGCAAGATCACAAGTACAAC
>ML327868.1:0-16437 GCA_005239505.1 Nicotiana paniculata | reverse complement strand
TCCTATATTACTTGTCGACCACGTACACTTGCGTGTGCATTGGGAAATCAACCAACAGTCGCCCATGTTCCTGATTAGAGTTCTTTAGCTATTAATCATAGTGTATAATTAATCATCAATTGAGTAGGAGTTTAGGGCTTCACTTGAATTAGGTGATTTAGTCTGTCTCGAGTTTCGTTTTGAATCTCTATGACTGATTTTACCTGTCTAGATAATAATTTTGAATTGTTTTATGTGGATTAAACTAAAACCTGATTTCTGCATTTCTTTGTTTTGATTGCTGATTCTGTTTAGTGTTAAGTGAATATCAATTTAGGATTCCTTCTTAATTATTTCATGCCTAAGAGATATTAGCCCTTTTTAGAATTAATACTTAGTTAATTCTGAACTAGTGTAGGGTCGTGAATTAACTTAATTTAATCCTAAACTCAAGGTTACCCTAATTAGTGATAACCTTCTAAAAGACACTTTGCTTAATAGGTTAACCTAGAGTGATAACCTCTTAAATAATTAACTAATTCCTAAAATATGTTTAAGATAATTAGTTTAGGATTAATTAACTGAAACAAATCATTAACCTAAGTTCATGGAATTGAATTAATTAACCTAAACTAATTAATCGGCATATTAAACTAGAGTTAATACCTAATAATAAAATTAACCTAAACCTAAAATAACTATTAGTATAGTTAGAAACTAACTCTAAAAACCTAATTAACTAATTAAGCTAATTATCTAACCTAACTTCCTAAAAGAGACTAGACATTTAATTTCATTAAGGGTTTAGCATGACTTACTAAGTTAAAATTAATCAACACCTAATTAACTTAATTCCTAAACAAGTCTAAAATCAGTTAGGAATTAAATCCCTTAATTAATTAAGTCCTAATTTCTAAAAAAGATAAATCACTTCTTTTATATAAGTCCTAGAATAATTAATTAGTCACATAAGTTCCTTTAATTAATAACACAAGCCCAAATCAAGGTTAATCTAATTCAAATGATGACTTTGTAATAGCTAACTAAGTCTTAATCATAGTTAAGAATAGCTAATTAAGTTTAAATAACTAAAGTATTAGGATCAACTAACCCAAGTTAATAGGTAACCCTAATCAACCTTAACCTTAGTTACCTAAAGGGTAATTCTAGGGACTTTAAGGAGTAGTTTAGTATTTTAGTTGAAGGAATCTTGGGTGTAACAACCCAAGAACCTTCTAGAATTATAGAATCAGATTTTTATGGGTATTAAGGTCATTGTAGGGGCTGGAAACTTCTGGAATAGGGACAGTTGTCCCAAAGGATAAGGGTGACAGTTGCCCTAGTACTATTTCAGCCCATTTGGGATAGGGAATATGCCAAGCATATCCCATCCCCAGGCCCTTATAAATAGACCCACTCTTAACCATAAGAGGATCTTCTTTTGGACAGAAAATTACCTGCACATACGAAAACACCTTCTTTTCCACCTGCTTTTACACTCTTATTTTCTTCCTTACACTCTATTAGCTATTAGAAACATCTGAAAACAAAAAAAAAATCAGAGTAGTTTTCCTTTGTTGTAAACGAAAATTTTCAAAAAATATTAGTAAAAAATGTGCTCTTCTTTCAAGAATTCATCAAGTTCTTGTGGGTTTTCTCAGCTTTTTTTCTTATTTGGTATTCTGGTTTCGAAATCCTTGGTCTAAATACTCAAGTGCTGGGCTGTGTGTTCTTGTTGGTTGATATTGGATCTTGGTTGATATATTTGCTGCTGCTGCATTTCTCCTTCTCTTTTGCTGTTTTACTATATGCATGGCCTTTATTTGGTCAGGATTCTTGTTATTTTTCTCTTCATAAGAGGTATGTAACAATGAATTTTAAATGAAGTTATTAGACTCAGAATTTGCGTTAGTTTGATGCTGAAATGTTTGATTCATGTTATGTTTTTTTTTTTTTTTTTGAGATTATGTAAAAATGAATCTTCTTTTCCTTTGTTCCTGATATGCAAATCTGAAATGAGATTGGTTAGTATGCTGATAATGAATCCGAATGAGTGTTGCATATGCAATACCTGAAACCTTGGAATCATTCTGGTTTAGTTGCTTTTGAGTTTATTGATTTCAGAAGGCATTGAGTTCTGTAGATGTTAGTTTTTTTTTCGTGTGTTAGCCTCAGCTCCCACTGAGAAAAATCTACATTAGGGTAGATGAATCTGACTTTCTAATGGTCAGATTCACCCCATAATAATGCACAAATGGTCAGATTTATTCCTTAAATAAATGCCTAAGAATATGTCAAAGTCTTGGTGTAAACACTGGTTAAATGTAAAAGGTCTGACGGGGTTGCATCTTTGGGTTTGAATCTGACCTCTTTCATTGTCAGATTCATTCAAAGAAGAGGTGCATGAAACAGTTTTTGTTTCCGGTACTGATGGTATAGTATGTTTAGGATTAAGTCTGACCCCATAATGGTCAGATTTGTCCAAAAAATGCCTAGAATATGTATTTGTTTAGTTGCTTGTCTTTTTCTTCTAAAAACAGTTGTGGAAATACAGGTTTCAAAGCTCTTGAAAGCTGCTAGCTCGCACAAGAGCAGCAATAGATTTTCATTATCTTTTATTCCTTTTTCTTTTTATCTATCTCCTAAAAATGTATAGTAAAAGATGATGATGTAATAGATTAGTTTTGTGTCTTTTATAAATATGGGATTGAACTAAACTTGTATTCAGTTTCGTATATTGCTTCATTTCACGAATTTGTATTACGAACTGCAGGTTTAAAAAATATGTTTTCTTATAAAACATTTCTGATCTACCAAATAAAAATCTTTTCATTTCGTTTCTAGATGTGTCACCAAACGAATAGATATAGATTCTGGGATTCAAAGACGTTTCATATGAATTTGCATCAAAATCACCCCCCTTTCCCCCTAGTAAACATCTGTTAAACTTCTGAAAAGTGAATGTTCCAGATTCATTAGCGTTTGTAAAAATCTTTCTCTACAGTTTTTCTTTAGATAACTATCGAATTTGTAAAAACAGTTATTTTAGATCAGAAAGAATTTCAAAAGTCTACACAAAAATACAAATCTGCTATTTAAAATTGCTTTTAAATTTCCAGAATTAGGACAACATATAGAAATCAGTGTGCATTTGTGAAATAAACAGCATAGATTTAGGCTATTCTGAAATTAATAAAATTGTTCAATCAAAATATTTTGTTGCAATTAAATGCATTTATTTAGCTTTTGAAACATGTTGCTTAAGAATTAGTGAATTTTAGATCCCTCTTCATTGATGCATGCCTTAAATTGTTGTACTTAGCTTCATTTCTTATTACAAAAGTAGCAAAAATTAGGATGGCCTAAGGTGATATAAATCGGACTAGACTAGGCCATAGCCCAATCTCATGACTTGACTTAAGATTTTTTAATTTAGATGTAGTGAATTTCAAAAGCCTTTTAGATAGTGAATGCCTTGAACTTAGATCATAAATTAATCATCAAAGTATACGGTTACGTAACTTTGAATGAAACCAAACTAAAATATACTTTTTTCTCAATTGTGTATATGTTTACGTAACACAAATAAAGACTAAAATGAACACTCATAGAGACACTTTTAGGAACGAATTTCTTAAAATTATCGGAATTGCGTACACGCCCGCGTGACGTGATTCCGGTTTCTTTTCGACAACAAAAAATAAAATACGCGCTTGCGCAACTTTATTTATCTCCTTAAATGAGTTCAATGTTGAGAATTGTGTACACGTCTGCATGACATGATTTTAGACGCGTTTTAAACTCTGCGGGTTTACGCATTCGTAACCCGTCTTAAAATAATTCTTTAAATACAAACAGTTCAATAATTAGAAGCGGTAAAAATATGAATGCACATAGGTATAAAAGCAGTAGTTAAACAAATTGGGTCAAGTTTAATCATTAAGCGACTGTTGTAGAACCACGGAACTCGGGAGTGCCTAACACCTTCTTCCGGGGTAACAGAATTCCCTACCCTGATTTATGGTTCGCAGACAATTTAAACAGAGTCAAAATTCCTCAATTTTGGGATTTTTAATAAATAAATGGTGCCCGGAACACCGTAAAAAATTCGGGTGGCGACTCTGAAAACAAATAAATCCCAAAATCGAATAATGTCACTTAAAATGAAAAAACTCCCTTATTACCCTTACCCGGTGAAAAAGGAGGTGTGACAGGGAGGCGTGACTATATATATATATATAAAGGTGGGCATAAAAAAGTGATGTGACACCTCTTTATGGCCAGCAATTACATTTTTTCTTTTTCCCCTTTTTTTGAATTTTTCCTCCATTAATCCTCTAACTTCACTCTATTTAATTTGTTAATTTTCACCTTCTCCTTAAAGTCTTCCTTATAGTAACTGCCAGAAATCATGGAAAAAGGTACCAAAGCGTTTGTAAAACAGATTCATGATATTAAAAGGGCATAAAGTATATAAAATGACTTAACAACTTCTTAGAGGTTGAAACTACACTATAAAACTCGATCTTCCAATTATTCCTACGCATAAACAAGAACATGGGTTTAGAGATAGGGGAGAAAAAGGCCAGTGACAGTGAAAATCCCGACAAGGAAGATAGGGAAATGGAAGCGGGGTTTGGATACTTCTGAGTTCGGAAAGAACAATGTTGACGGGTTAGGTTGCTTCTCTCCTTTATATCTTTTTCTTTTTTTATCTCTTTTATTTTCTTCAAACAAATAAAATAATGAAAATGTCCGTGTAGAAAAAATTTCACATGAATTTGGTGGATTTTCACGGCATCTTATTTTTATTTGGTTAATTTTCATGTCTATTATTATCTATTTTAACTATCGTCACCCTATTGAATATTATTTCTTTTCTTACTTTTTCACATGACAAACGTTATCTTTTCAAGTAAAAAAGGAAAATGAAGAAGCATATAAAAATCGGTTTTCTATCTTCAATATACAATGTTCCACACAAAGTTATATATCAAAACAAATGTATAAAAGGTAGTAAGCTAATACATATGTACATTACACAAAATGAGCTTTGCATCTCATTTTCGTTTTCTTAAACTTTATCCTACAAATCTGAAGATAGATTCAAAATATAATTCTTGGCATATAAATACAGTTATTTTCACTTTGTTAGGGATGCATTGACTTATCTGCGAAGTGTATGTGTAAATTTTTTAGTCTTCATTTGTATGTTCGTCTCTTTTCTCATTATCATCTATTCAATGTTGAAAAATACCTCGTTCTTTTATTTCTTTCCTTCAATTATTTTCTCATTATTTTAAGTGTATGTCCTTGAGGTTGTTGTACTTGGTGATGTGAATGATCAATTGGCCCTTCAAATTATTATGGTAGTTATGTCGACATTCTTATGGTCGTAACTTTATGATTTGTATCTCTCTTATTTACCAAAAAAGAAAGAATTGTATCTCGCTTATCTTTTACACTGCTTATTTGATATTGATCAGTTTAGGTTAAAGAAAAAAAAAAAGTATTCTTCCTCCCTTCATTTTACATTCGCTTCATTTATTAGGTAATATATGAATTGAGTATATATAAGGAAGGGGTAGCATTTACATGTAAGGAAATTAAAGAGAAGAAAATGATAAGAAAAAGAAGGGTACATTTTCAAGAAAAAATAACAACGGAAAAAGGGATTTTAAAAAAATAAAAAATAATGAGAAAGATCAAATGAAAAACTGTTTTTTGCTTTTCCTTTATAAAATTCATAAGATTGTGAAAATAGTTTTTAAAAATATATACTGAATCTTGCGGAAATAATTGTGAGAGACTCAAAATTAAGTGTAAATAACCGTTCCATTTTATTAATGTCTAGCCATTGTAAAAAATCGATTCTTATGACTTCAATATTTTTGTGGGCAGTTTCTTTAATCGCTGTTAATGTTACATCCGATCTTTCTGGCTCTTAATGGTGTCTAGGTCCAGAATTCTAATTTCTTGTCTTTTCTTATCTGCTAGTTGTGATAGTCGTACCATTTTTGGTCTTTATATGATAACACAAAGTTGACGATGGAACACAATTCGAGTATTTTCTTTTTAAGATCAAGAACTGAGATTATAGAATACGATAAGTGGGTTGTATTTGATTGTAAGATGCAAGTTTAAGGATTATAGTACAGGGTAGAAACCACGAAATTCATAGAACACTTGAAAACTGAATCATTGAAATGGCAAATCGCCTTTATATACAAGTGACTATTCAATCAATTTAGCATTGTCTTACATGCCACCAGAGTTCGTAAAATATAAATATCATGCTCTATAAAACATACACGATACAGTCAAGCACATGATCCGTTCAAAGGAAAAACCTATACTTTTAACAGCAAGAAGAGCAACGCATACATGGTTTCATGGATGCACTGTATTTCTAATATTGACTTGCAAAAACGCCTACTGCTGTAAACCACCAAGAAAAAGTAGAATATGAAGGACTATTATATGCACCAAAAAAACATGAATGAGATGGTGTGCAATTTGACTGTAAAAATACATGCAGTAAATGCAGCTAGAATAAGACCAAATACAATGACAGATCGACCAAAAAAAAAAGCCATATGGAACAATATCAAAGGAAGCTTTGGCTTTAAATAGTATCATGACCTGCCAAAACTTAAGGACTCACATATCCTGTCCCTTAAAGCCCGTGGAGAAGATGGCAGCACAAGGATGGCATGGGAGATTTCTTCTTTGAAAACAAGGTAGACCCACAAGAAAACCAACCAACCCAGCAGCTTGACCTCTGTGTTCAGCATATAGTAGCAACATACCCTCCCAGCCCGATATACTGAACCAGTAACATAACACCCAGTGCTCAAGAAGTGATCATCCCCCCCCCCCCACCCCCCCGAAACTCAGGAAAAAGGACCCTATGGTGCAGTGCATTAGTAAATGACAACTCGAAGGTTAATTGCTTCCGTTGCCAAGAAAACGGCAATGACTTGGCATGAATGCAATCTTGGACCTGACTCAACGTAACCATATGCATGCAAGGACTTCTGAGGAAAAAGTATGTACCAAGTGGCACAGCCTCAAACTGAAATAGCACGACTGATGGCCATCTGGGCCCACTCAGCGGATTCCTTAATGATATGGTCATCTGATGACAAGCATTCATTCAAAAAGTCTTTGCATGAAAGCGACTGTTGAATCAAAGAACCAGCATTACTGCCAAGAGTATCTGCTAGATCTCCCAGAACCCCAATAGCTGTTTTCATCACCAAATCATCCCTGAAATTGTCAAAAAATGGTGCAGATGCAAAATGTCAGACCACCAATGGCTTCTAGAGCTAAAACACAACGCAGAATCAATAATGCAATACTTACATGTCTTTCTCCACGTAAATGCTATCAAGAAATTGCAGGATATGAGGTGCATAAGGAATCAGCAGCTGTGTTTTAGGTGAGCTTTTGAAGCCCTGAAATATGCCAGAATAAGCCTCCAAGATTCCATTTCTCAGAAGATTTGTATACTCTATCATCTCATCATCAACACCAGATGTGTGAGTGGACAGCTCTGCAGCACTCTGAAGCATAGGCATGGCATACATCAAGTACTTCTCAAAATTCTCTCCTATAGCCAAGGCTATGTCACCAAAACATGAAAAGATTGGAGGTTTCACAGATCGATGCAGCTGATTACTTGATAGATCCTTGAGAAGCTGAGTCATTATACCGTCACAATAAGGAAGGATCTTATCTTCCAATGCTCTGCATATATCACCAACGACACCAACTGTGACTGCACATACTTCGTATTCCTCAAAGTTCTGGAGGCCCATTTCGAGGTACTTGTAAAATTCAAGCATGTACTTGGCAAAGTCAGGGCCGGTCGCATAGGCAAGGGCTCCAATAGAAAGCATGGCTTCCTCGTGCACAGTCGCACTTCTACATGCAAAAACCCTGAGGAAAAGATTCATGATCTGATCTGCATACTGCATGAAAACATATTTTGATGGTTCTGATGCTCCTAGCTTCTGAATAATGACCTGTAAGCATCCACACAGAAGACCTTGCAACTCACTCTGCTTCTCTCGCTCATCAGTGGAAAGCTTTTGAGCCTCAAGAGTCTGGTGGAGCTCCATCATAATGACGGGAACAAGTTGCAAAACCATGGGAGCTGTTTCATCTGTTGAACATCTAACAACTTCGTTCAACGTCTCATATGAAGCAGTCCTAAGTCGCGACTCACCGGCATCTTCTCTGTGTGTAACTGTAAGAAGAGATTGCACAATTTCCTGGAAAAAAGGTGTCAAGGGAGATGATGTGCCCACATCTTCGTAACCTTGGGAAAGAAAATAAAGAGCACCGCAGGCTTTTTCAGCAACATTTGGAGCATCCTTCATACTCTGAAGTAGAACGGTTACAATCTGCTGGCAGTTTGCTGGAGTAATAATTGGAGTCTCAACTGTTGAACCATGAAGGAACTCGAATATCCTTCCCAGTGACCATGCCGTGGTGTCCTTCACATGGCTATTAGGATCCTTTGTCAATGCAGTAAGCATGAAATTCAGAGCAACATTGACAATGGGTGTTAACTTGTCGGGTGAAGGACCTTCCAAAATGGAACCAAAGGCATAAGTGGCAGCCTCTCTCTGCCTCCAATCAGGCTTCGTAATGTTTTCTTCGATGAATGGCATAACAAGCGGGACAATATCATCCCCTACTGTTCTGGAAACCAAACCAAGGCAAGTTCCTCCAGCCATTGCAAGATTCCATGCACCTTCATCCTGATCCTGATCTTCTTCTTGCTTAAGAAGTGTCTCCAATAGCACAGGGACAAGTGCAGGGAGAGCCTGCTTGATGAAATAATAGCAAGGAACTTCAGAATCTCCTGTGAAATCACTCCCATAATCTTCTAAGATATCAATTTCCTCATCACAGATTGAGCTCCAGAATTCAATGGCTTGAAGAGCAACAGGCTCCTCGTCTTCTCTAACAGCCTTTGCTGTAATATTGAAGATGTCTTGGATGTATGGAGCTAACTTGTTGTAGTAAGTTGACGAAATTGAAACTAAACATTCAAAAGCAGCTTGCCGAATTTTTACTTCTGGAGATAAAGTGGCTCCACAAACAACTCTCATTATGAAGTCCCGCTCCATGTCATTGTTAAAATTTGCGTGAGCAAACCCAAGAGCATTATACAATGCTCGGGTAGCAGCAAGCTTCACATCATTGTTCCCTTCTTCTGCATTCATACCCTGAACTACAGCTGTAAGTATTTTATTTACTTGATCCTGGTCCAAAACATCAGGAAAGACTTCTTCACATAAATATCCCAGAGTCTCCAAAGTAGCCTGCTTAACATGTGCAGGGACTTGGTGAATGCTCGACAAGAGTGACCCAACCAGTTCAGGCCACTGCTTCTGGGGCAGCTCAATGCCAGCAACCTTGGCGATGACTTGTGAAGCAGTTGAATGAGCATCAGGCACAGGAGAAGAAAGGGTCTGTAACAAACATGTCTTAATCTGGTTTTTGACACTCGCATCGAGTGCGAGCCATCTCTGCACAAGCTCAAATTTTCTATGCTGTTCCTTAGCATCCAACGCATTTTTTAGTACTAAACCTGCTAGCTTACGACTGTCAACTGGCTTGTCGTCACTAGCAAGCTCTCCAGATAGAGACAACAGGAAACCAGGAAGATTTTGTTCCTGAAACTGTTTCAATGTTTCTTCTGCATGTTTTCGTACTGCTGAATCAACTGACTGAGCATTGAGAAGAAACTGAGTGACTTCCATTGCTATATTGTTACTGCAAATAACGACACCATCCTCCACAGGTTAAGACTCACAGTATAATCATAATAAAATGCAGTGAAACTAATATTATCCCTCAATCCATTAGAATATCACAAAAATGTTAAAGTCAATGCACAGCCAGATAAAAGGAAAGAAACAAAGAGATAGAGTAGAGGCTGTGCTGCTGAATAAAGAAGAGCATTAGATCAATTAAAAATAGCCTAAATGTAGTAATTGCAAACAGTGCCAAATGCCAGTACAAAATTGTTTCCAAACAGAGTCACTTTGGATCCAAGACAAAAATTAATCACTATCCACTGAATAAACGTTAAAGAAAAAGATAAATACATAAAACTATTTGAAGAAGCAAGAAAATCCACCTAAAGCCTAGATATAACCTGACAATCGACTCAAAATTGAATCTTTTGAGAAAGTTGTGTACCATGAATAGTGAAATTTTGCGATCAGACCCTTAACCAAAAGCAAGTCTACAACTTCAAAACCAAACAGCATCCGTCTTCCAATCATGCAAACCAGTCAAAGATTAAAGACTCACCAAAGCAGTTTAAGGAAATTATTACTATAAATTACAGTGGATATATAGCACTGAGCTCACACAAATGTCACTCGTCAAAGGCCTATGAGACCATAACCTCGAAAAGTTAAACGTATTTACTAAGGCTGCTACCGATCTAAGTAGCTTTCAGATTGCAGTCAAAAAGGAGTAAAAAATTAGTCCACTGAATGCAGTAAAAGACAATGACACATGGAAATAAGAAGATCAAAGTTAGAAATTGGACCACGGCCGAATAGATCAGTTAAAGTCATATATTAAGCATCAAAATCATCAGTTTCATAGAACCCTATTCCATTTTTAATAAATAAGTATTTTATTGCAAAGAAGAATAGAGTGAATTACCTGAAACTTGCAAAGATTGCGACTAACAGAACAAAAAAGCGGCGCCCCCTCTGTAACCCTAAGAGAGAGAAAGAAAGAGCGAAGAGAGAGAGAAAGAGAGAGGAGGAGGACGCGCTGCTATTGATTATGCAAATCTAATCTAATCTAATCTAATACTCCTAATAGGAGTTTGCAATTATTTTTAACTAGTAACTCTATCCGCGGAGTAATAAATTTACAAAATGATTCTTATAAAAAATCTTGAGATAGCAGGTAAAAAGAATGTCTTATATATTATGTATACAAAAATTAATTCAGTAAACTTTATTAATTCACGTATAAAAGGTATTTTTAGTGCCCCATAAAGGTAAATCACACATAGTATTAAATATTAGTTACAGCTAGGAGTGGCAAACGGGTGGGTCGAAACGGGTAAATTATCCGACCTGACCCATATTTAACACGGGTAATAAATGGGTTAACCGGCGGATAAAATTACTAACCATATTATTCATTCATGACTTCATATTAGCCTCAAGCTCTAATACGAATTTGTTGCCCCTTGCAACAGAAGAACATTATTGAAATAATTTTTCAATAATTGTATTATCTATATTTTACCCATTGGTTACCTATTTGATTACTCATTTTTCTAATGGATAATATGGGTAATTATTCATATTCGACCCGGTTTAAAAAATTAGTTATCCAACCCATTTTTAATAGATTGGGTTGGATGAATAACTATTATTTTTAACCATCTTACCAGGTCTAGTTACAACAAGCACTTGAAACTATTCTCAAGTGGTTTCATTGCATATCTAACATGGCTATGTATTATTCATTCACATTCGGAAATATCTATTTTACTATGTGCTCCATGAATTGTCTTAAAACGAAAATGACCGAGAAGATCAGTTACCTGCTTATTCTTTGGTTTGCTTAAAAATTGCAGGATGCCTCTGCACTACAAAATTTTGAAAACCTTGCTAATGTTTTAGAATTTAATATCACACAAGATAGGTTACTTTGTGTGTGGTATTCAATTTTTCGAGTGTTGTCTCTCTAAAAGAACCTGGTTTTTCTTGGTGTTCCAACTACTACTGTTGCAGAATAATAAAAAGCAGTAAAGTAAAAACACAGAGATTTTTACGTGGAAAACACCTGGCTCAAAAGGTGAAAAAACCACGACCTACTCCTCAGTAGGATTTGCTCAACTCTTCACTAAAAACTCTGAGCCAAACGGACTTACAAAATAAACTCTTTTGTAATCCTAAGGATTAACTCTAATCCCTTTGTAGTAACTAGCCCCTAGCTAATTTCTACACACCTCAAGTTACCTCTAACTTGATCAGTACGTACTTATTACAATTGCTTCTATGAAAGCTGAAAGATACAATATAAAAACTCCTACTACAATCAACTAGACTCAATAAACAATCAGATGGAACTGGTTATTCTAGTTGAACTGTAGCCTTTGCATCGCACAATGATTCTGCTAGAAAAAATAACTCTGGGAATTTTGCTTTCAGACTTTGATTCACTTTAGCTTTGTGTGTGTTTAATTCCAGCATAAATACAGCAAGTATTTATAGAGTCAGTCGTTGAGCTTGTCTTCCAACTCTAGTTCAACTCTACCTGGGTGAACCAATTCGAACCAAACTCAACTTCCTTTCTTTTGTTACTTTCCTTGCTGAATTGAACTTCAATTAATCAGATCAGTTTGCAACATTCTCGCATTAGGAGACAATCTCTTGATTCATTGATATTTCATATTCAAAACATCTCCTAAGCATATATTGTTCATGTGCTAGCAAGTCAGTCCAAGATGTGTGCTCTGGTGGACCTGGTTCAACTGGTCAGCCTTTTGTCAATCTTCAAAACTATGCAGTGACATGGGTCAACAAATTCCCCCTTTTTTATAATGACAAACTCTATGCTTAATCCTGTATACACTTTAAAGAACTTTGTATGGTTTTAAGTATTAATCATAGAGAATCCAGGTTCATTAGGTTATAAATATCACTTTAAAAATATTTTTGAAAAGTTCAACACATATATATCTATCTTCCCCCTTTTGGCATCATCGAAAAGTTTGCAAAATGAGATACTTACTAGTTTTATTAATTATTACTCATGGCCATTGAGGCAACTTCAGGTGCAAATCATGATTAATCAACACAAGAAACCAATAAATGTTAGCCAACTCAGAAATTGAGACAAAATTCATTGATAAGTAACGATAATCAACCACCACACAGAAAAACAAAAACAACCAACCATGAGCAACAAAAAAAATAAAAAGAACTGAAACTGATAACTGGTCTTAAGATGGGTTATGGAAGCTCTGAGAAGCCTAAGGATGGGAAGATGTAGTGGAGGTTGTGGACTTGGATTGTAGGAGAGACAACATCTGCTGAAGAACACCCTCGTTCTTTTCTTTCTCCTTTGCTAATTCAGCTCTAAGAGCATCCCGCTCTTCTTCAACCTCAATCACACGAGACTTCAAACGAAGGATCTCCATATCCTTAATCTCGTTTTCTTGCACCAAAGTTCTAACTTTGCTGTTGACTGGTTGCTTCCTAGATGAACCAGGTTCATCCACAGGAACATTGACATTGTAGTCACATGTAAGCAAAGTTTCTTTCCCAAAATAATCTTTGGTCGTAGCCATATCAGCCTTCTTTACTGGAACCCCAAAATCTGCAAGCACTGTTATCAGAATGAAGCCATAAGGAATTGCGTGTGCCTTGGTTCCTTTCACCACTCTGTCAAGGAGTTGGATGATAAAAGCTGGCCAATTAATTTGCTTTCCTCTGTACAAGCATTCCATCAATGTAAGATCCATATAATTTGCCATGTGCCTTCTTTCTTGTCTAGGCAGTAGGAACTTGATGACGAACTCAAAGAGTAGCTTGTGCTCGGGCTTCATCTCACTCTTGTAAACCGGCTTGGGTTCAATCTCCTTCTCACTATTACTAAAGAACCTGGTGATGTCAATTGCTGAGGCCATCCCATCTAGACAAAGCCATCTCTGCCTCGTATAGTCCTCATAGCCCTCGGTTGGTATGTTAAGAATAACACCCAGTTCTTTGACATCAAAGGAAACCTCAATTCCTTTGACCATAGACGTGACCCTGCCTTCCTTGACACTTGCATTCCCCATAAACTCTATCAACTCAACTCTTGCCAGCCTGCCGTCCATGCGAAGGACCAGGTCCTTCCAGCCTTGTAACTCTAGAGTTTCCATTAGATATTGCATTCCAGGCTCCTCTACATCCTTCACCAGCTTACCTTTTAAAATTGTTCTTTTTTCAAACATGGTAACTCTGTCAGTCACCACTCCAATTTCCTTCTCCTCTTCTCCTCTTCTCCTCTTCTCCACTCCAGTCTGCATCATCATCATAAACAACTTTCACTCTCTTTGGCTTGGCCCTGGTCTTCTTAACAGATCTTGTTGGTGCGACAGACATCCTGGCTGACTTCTTTGAAGAAGCCTTAGCCTTTTTGGGTTTTGGTGTCTCAGCCACACCTGGAGCAGGTTGCTCCTCCTGTTGGACCAGGTCCAACCCAGTCTCTTCAATCTCAATAGCCTCAACAGGCTCTCCAACTTTTGCTTTTCCTTTTGCTGCCCTCTTCTTCTTGCTCTCCTTCAGAGCCTTTTCTAATTTCTCTTCTTCTTCTCTCACAGTGCTACGAGTAGCTCTAACTTTTGGAGCAGAAACATCAGCAACTTCAGAAATTTTCCTTTTCTTTGAAGGAACTGGGTGAGTTGCCTTCTTGGGTTTCTGACTCCTTCTTCTCTTGGGGTTATAAGACTCCCCCAGTTTTCTCAACCTTTCAGCCAATGTTTCTTCCCCCGATGAACCAGGTTCATCTATAGCTTTCTTTAGACTTGCAAGACCTGCTGCAACTTCCTCTACTATGCTTCCCCCTAAATCAGTGACTTTTTCTCCCATAGTTCCAGGAATGGGGCCACAGATAACCAGTGTGACACCATCCTCCCTAGATCCCCTCACATCTTCTTCTCCCTCTCTCTCAAGAATTCTTTCTTTTCTCCCACCCTTCTTTCTTCCAGGTATTTCGACATCAACAACAGACCCTACCAACACGAATCTTTTATCAGCAGAAGTAAATTCAGAATCGATTTCAAGATTACCTTTTTCAGAACTGGTTGAACCAGGTGCTTCTTCCTCATTAGCTGATTTGAAGGACTCATTGGATGAATCTGACTTAGTACCTTTGTCTGCTTTAATAAGGTCCTCCAAGAATTTTTTATAGCCCCAGAAGCAACATATTTGCGGGCAAGAACTTTAACACGACAATTCTTGGGTGCAGGAGTAGGGTTTAGAGTGGGTTTAAGAACGGGTGTATTTTCGGGGGATGATGGAATTTCTGGTGATTCAGAGCTGTAAACAGATGGAGAATCGGAGACAGATTCAGAATTTCCTCCATCATAATCATGATTAGGTGAGGAATTAGACGAATAAGCTGGTGGAGGTGAAGACATTTTTATGCTTTGTTAAGAGGAAAAGACGAGTTGCAAGTTTTGGGTAGTGTAATATGAGTTAAACTTGGTTTGAAGGAAGCTTTATGAAGAGAGGAGTAATGATTGCCTTTTATAACATATGACCATTAATTTTACAACGGATAAAAAATTTATTCAAGTGGAATTACAATGGTTGTAGGAGTGTCATTGATTTGACGGTTAAGAGTTCCCTATTTCTGGGCTAATTGAGTGTTGATGTGACTCCTTGGAACGGGTTCATTTATGGATTAGTACAAAGACTTAGGAATGAACCAATTATAGATAGACTCCTGCTCATGTGTGACTATAATTGAATTACTATATGGAGAAGAGTACGTACCTTGTCAGTGAGATGAATCAGCATAGATGAACCAGGTTCGTCATGTTTGAAAACTTTAAATTGCCTCAATTTACAAAGATAGATAAACATTATTAGTATCTAGGGAATCATATTAATACNTGTTTCTCTCAAAATGCTCCCTACTAAGTGCTTTAGTGAATATATCAGCAATTTGATGATCAGTAGCACAAAATTCGATTGAGATCATTCCTTTTTCATAGTTATCCCTTAGGAAATGGTGTCTAATATCTATGTGCTTAGTCATTTTGTGATGAACCGGGTTCTTCGTCATACTAATAGCACTAGTGTTATCACAAAATATAGGAATGCATACCACATCAATACCAAAGTCCATGAGTTGTTGTTTGATCCATAACAACTGGGCACATCATGAGGCTGCAGCCACATATTCAGCCTCAGCAGTAGACAAAGCTACTGAATTTTGTTTCTTGGTAGCCCAAGACACAAGGCATGAACCAAAAAAGTGAGCCATACCTAAAGTACTTTTCCTGTTAACCAGGAATCCTGCATAATCAACATCAACATATCCTACAAGGCCGAAATTACTACCTTTAGGATACCAAAGGCACAAATCAGTGGTGCCTTCCAAATATCTCAAAATTTTCTTTACTGCAGTGAGGTGGAACTCCTTTGAATTTGCCTGAAACCTAGCACACAATCCCACGCTGAACACAATATCAGGTCTGCTTGCAGTGAGATACAATACAGACCGAATCATCCCTCTATAAAGCTTCTGATCAACAGATGAATCAGGTTCATCCACATCCAATTTTGTAGATGTGGCTATGGGAGTGTCTATTTCTTTTGAGTCTTCCATTTTAAACTTCTTAATCAATTATTTCACATACTTTTGTTGGTGGATCATTGTTCCATTTGGGTTTTGCTTAATTTGCAA